>BKCP01008037.1:79513-97485 GCA_008636005.1 Striga asiatica | reverse complement strand
CATGTCTCAATCCAACATTGGCGAACGGAACATGTTCGACAAAATGCCTAAGACAAACTCCAACATAATCACCAAAGATGTAAGCCAACCAGATCCTTCTGCACACAATGCTGAGGATGAAAGGGCACTTTTAGCACCCAAAGGGACTGGAGATAATCCACAAACAAAGTCAACAACTCTCAAACGCCCCTTTAGTGAGTTGTTTGCCAATAACCGGAAGCCGAGAAATGGTCTCAAGCTTGCTTACACCCCAACTTTAGAAGCGAAGCGAAGTGAAGTCATAGAGGCAGTAGGTTCACAATTTCTTTGCTGAAGGTGCTGTTAATCAAAGTTTGAATTCAAATTTCATTGCCCTTATTCCATTCCTAAAGTTGAAAGTCCTTCACAAGAACACCAGTTCTGCGGTTTTCCTATTCGCTCGCTTAGCTTAAGACTAGAAATACATGATTTTGGGAACTAGCACTTTATCTAGCTGCCTTGAAAAAGAGGGAAATCACTAAGATCCCTACCCCCTTTACCCTTTAGGGTCTAGAGAGGCGTCACAGTAATTAAATATTTAAGGGGTCTACCTGTAATTCCAGCCATTGGGATACCAATTGGGATACCTACCGTATCAGCCTCTACTTCCATACTTTCTCCTTGGAATCTAGGTTTCAGTACCATATGGGTCAAGGATAGTCTAAGGTACCACGGTACTGCGCTTCTTCCAGACGTACCCATTGAGGAAGTTCTTCAGTGCTCCGGTTGTAAACAAAAATGGAAGATCGTCTCAAGTGACCAGAAAAGGAAGAAGAGGAATGGCAGGCTAACGCTTTTGATCTTGATTTAGTTTACTGAGAATCAGGAGCTAATTCGGTAGGAGCTGCTTGTCCAGTCATAAAGATGGGATCTGTCCACTCTAAGGTAAGGAAGCACTGTCTCAGGCGAAGGTTGTTCCGTATTCTCTTCTTTCATAGTGCCTCTTCCCGTAGAGGAATGAAAATCATTCAGGTAACTAAGTGCAAGGATAGAATGAGCTCAGCTGTGAATGCTGCCGATGCATGCTGTGCGTCTTGTCTTTCCCGACGAAAGTGCTGCCGATTCCGCCTGTGTGGCCTGGTGCGGTTCAGCCTACCTATTAGTGGGGGAAGGTGCGTAGCGCTCTCTCTTTTTCATAGTCATGTGCCCGTGGGAGGAGACTCACCTTCTTCTTCTGAGATGGGATGACGAGAATATGCTCTGCAGATGTTTTCATTTCAGGAAGAAGGTGTTAGCAAGGAGCGAAGGGACGAAGGCTTAAGGTCTAGGTCTTTGCTGCTTGACTGCGTCAAAGCTTGAAGTAACGAATAGGCAGCACTTTGATTAAATCATAAATTCACTGATATTGCCAGGAAGGTGCCCTTAGCTTCCCCTTTTTCTCTACATTCTTGCTTTCACCCAATTCTGTTCTCCTAGCCCCCGAGTCAAGGGGCTCTTCTTTCTACTCTCGAAAGAAGGCAATTCAGTGAACTAGATTCCCCTAACCGGCTAACTTTTCACATCTTTTTCTTCCTCATAATTAGCCGTAAGCTGCTATTGTTATATAAAGGTTCCGTTCTCATCCTCCCGGGACGAAAGCTAGCTCACTGCCTCACACCACTCTTAAGAATTGGCACCGCACCCTAACCCTCTGGTCGGCTTTCATGCCGGACTTCTTGTTATTTAGACCCCGCTTTCATTCATTTCTTTTTAGTTGCGGTACCCTGGTATGCCTCCGCCCTGTGTCCACAATTCCATAACTTCAATCCAGGATCATGCCTTGGGCTTAGTTCACATGTTCCTGCTTAGTTCGCGGGCTATGTGGCAAGCAAGAAAAACGTATTCGCCATAGTGGAGATATCCTTTGCTTGCTGATAGTACTACTAGCTCTTGACTTAAGAGGCAGTAAGTAGCTCACCAATTTCGGGTGTACGCGTCCCGTAGTCTAACTGGTACTCATGTCTTCTATAGCAGTATGGTATATATTGGTTCCAGGTTGCTTAGGACAGTTCTACCACGGGCGAATTCCGACCCTCATCCTTTGAAAAAATATTGACTGCAATCTTTCTTTCCTCAGGCACTCGTCGGCAACTCCGATTGCAAGATGATTCCGAAGAAACTGAAGATGCAGGAGAAGGAGGAGACGTCGTCGAGGCTCGATATAATTGACCTCTATTCAGGCTCCCCAAGGTTGGAAACGTCAGAGAATCATGGTTCCCGCTTCTTCTGTACCAGCCACACTTTCTGTCCCTTCGTCAGGTCCAGCTTCTTGCACTCGCAGCCAACTTGCTCGCAGCACCTCAGCCTCTGTCTTGCCATCTACCACAACCGCCGGTGGAGACGAAGAAATGGCTGATGACAGACAAGAAGAGGGTGTAGAATCCATATTACCAGAGCATGAACTAGTACTGGCGGATCAGTATGCCGCGGTGGTATACCTCGTCAATTACATCGAACCTCGCCTTTTGTTTTTCTCTGATTCGCCGTTGTTCCTGTTATTTATTGTCGCTATGTGTGCTTGTGGGAGTCTATTTCTTTTTTGATGTGCTGTCACGCTCCCTTCCCGTCTATGGACGAAAGGGCAAGTCCTTGACTCTATTCCCGATCCGATGGTCGGGCAAGCGGCTTGGCTTGATAAAAAAGGAAACTCCAACAATTTCTTTGTTCTCATGATGTTAAGAAAAGATCTTTTGCAAGAGGGTTGGCTAGAGGTAGTTAGCCGTTACGCTACGGGTGCCATTAATCCTATGGCCCCCTAGCCCACTGTCTGAAGGTAAATTCGATCGATCAGATGCGGGAACCAAGGCAAGGTCGGATGGTTGAAGAGTAAATTCACAGAAAATATTCGATTGTGTGCATCCTACCGGATAGAGACTCTAACTTAGAACTTCTCCTTCGGCAGCATCTTCCCCGGGCTTCCTTCCCTCGCTGAATTTCATCCCGTAAGTCACTTCGTTCCCCAGCCCAGACTTCTGTGAGACGGATATCCTTGAGAAATTCTTTCTCAATGCTAAGGGCGGGGAAGGTCAGATATATGTATGGCACCCTGCCAGTCGAATAAAGCGCTACTTGCATCTTTGGTCGATGATGGGGAGCTAGGCCATCACGGTAACAGCAGATCCCATGGGAGACTGCATTGCCGATATCAGTAGAGACGGCCTGATCCTTCAGCCGCGGTTGATTCGATCGTTAGGGCTTTCTTGTCTCTCTTGGATGGTAATTGAATTGGAAGATGATTCCAGAGAAGAGCTCCATTGACCGTTGGCTAAGGATCGAATCAAAAGGTAGCTCGGTCAGTCAAGCCACTCATCGACGGTACTAATAATCATAATTTTGACTTTTACACCGTTTACGAAAACAAGGGATATTGCTAACACTGGTTTTTCAACAGCTGCTACTGCAACAGCGTCAAGGCAAAGACCGCTTACTGATTCAATTGCGCTGCTTCTATATCGATATCAAGTCCGCTTAGTCAGTCTTAATGTGGCATCGAATCGTCCCTTTTCTCTTCCTTCTCTTATGATATGATATTTATTATTATATTATTATATATATATATATATTATTATATTTCTTTTTGACTCCCGCTAACAAGACTCACCTTAGAAAGTGATCTACGGCCGCTCTCCGGATCAGTCGGTAGGAATGGCTCGTGATCGTGCATGAAAAGAAATTTCCTTTGGCACTTTAGAAAGATTCTTTGGGTAGGAAGGTTTCTCAATTCGACATCGCCCGCACCCTTAGCCTTAAGTTTGATTTCAGGAACGAGTCTTTTTTTCCGGAAGGAAGACTAAGAAGGTTCGATATAATTGACCTCATCTGGCTCTCTGCTTAAGTGACTAGTTTGACTGGGTTGAAATCGTCGATAAGCCTCGGTCTAACTTTGGAGTGACTAAGCAGCCCGCCTAAGGAACCTGAGACCACTTCGCTGATACGCCTTCTTTACATACGATTGATATGGCCCCAAATCTCACAACGAGAGGGAGATTGTTATGCTGAACCCAGCCACTACTCCGGTGGATGTCTGTCTATGAGTTAGCTCTTTCTGCCTCCGAAAAAAAGAATCCGAATACGACTCTCGCTAAACAAGAGCTTTTTACTGCTAAGCGGATCACAACTTCATATTCAACAAGAGCAAGAAGACGACTGACGCCCGCTGAAAGCTTTGAAGATTCGCTTTTTCTCGGGTTCGGTTCCTAGCCAAAAGGCTCTCGCAGTTCTTGTTCTGTAAGGGCTTGAATTAGCGTGAGAAGGCGGTGAAAGGCTATTTGAGCGTCAATGTGAATGTGCTTATAAAGGGCTACTCTTTCTAAAGGAGGTCAATTACATCGAGCCAATGCTTGAGCAAGACAGCTTAGACCTCTTAGAGCGATACCAGAAAAAGGACATAACATAAATCGATCTCTTTTAAGACCGGTAACCAAGCAAGATAGAAAGAAATGACCGATTGCCGTACATAGACCGATGAAAGTGAAAAGATAGAGATTAGCCTTTGAGCATACTGATAGAAAGAGCCGATATTGGCGATATTTAGGAATAAAGTAAGGAAGACTAGCTTTACATTACGAAATACCAGTCGGGGAGTTCGAGGGAAGAACCCGATCTATAGCCGAATGGCAAGTCGTACGTAAGCATACACACTTCGAGCAGAACTCAAAGCGATCATAGCGCTGATCCCCTTCCCAACATAGCCATTCTTGCGTGCTTGTTTTGCGAGATTTTGCTTTCAGTTCGTAGAGTGGATCAAAGATGTGTTCAGCTTGATTCGTTGGTGCAGTCACTTCGTTTGCTTTGTGTGCTCCTTCGCTTTCTAGTAGCAAGATCAGGCTTTTGGCTTGAAGATTGAATCTGAGGTCTGCTAGTGCTTGAACGACTGCATTCCAAGAGGCCACTTCCTATGGTATGGGAAGGTCCCCTATTGATGAATCAAATCACTCGAAAGAAAGTTATTTTACCGACAAATAAATATCTTTTCCATTTTCAAAAGAAGTTAAGGGCCTGGGGAATGCTTTTGCTCGTTTAACAACGGAACAATCAGGTCAATTATATCGAGCCTAGCATCAACTCACCCTTTCGGATAGGATCGGTAGGATGGCCGTAGCTTCGAGCAGGCAAGAAATTCAAAAAGAAAGTAGCTAGCTTTTGCTCTATCATATTGTCCGCTGCTTAACTCGAATCCCTAAGAGTGACGTGGAAAGATGAAAGTGTGGGTGCGGTGCCAACAGTGGAAACTCCACTGGGGATATAAAAGGTAGACTCCAATGCATGACTATTGGAAAACAAAGACCCAATTCAATGAGCTTGACCTGCACACACTTTTTTAGCCCTGCTTCTTCTAGTTTCGGGCGCATGGCCCACTCCAGACCATGAGATAGGACAAGGGTTGCCCCGCTTACTTAAGTACCTGAATCGTAAGTTAGTTCTACTTCACTCAGAAATAAAGAAGGTAAGAAGGTAAAGACTGTCAAAGCCAAGCTTGAAAAAGGAGTTATGCACAGCTAAAAGAAGAAAGAAAGCAGTTATGCTGCTAAAAGAAAGACAGAGAGGGGTGAGTTTACGAGCTGCTAGCCCAATGCCTTGTACTGATACGGTTGAACCATCAGCCAATGTGACCTTGGGAAGAGACCCTGAGCTATGGATATGAGACAATCAAAAAGAGTTACCAGACATATGATCGGTGGCACTTGAATCAAAGATCCATGGGCCTAAAGAGGACTGTGAGATACATGCAATCCAATGGGATTAGCAGACTAGGCAAGAGAGGGGAGCCGTAGTGGTTGAAAAAAGTCAACTTACGGAAGCATCTATCTCTAGAACGCACTTCAATCCGCACATAAGACGATTCCTCTTTATAGACTCAATTACGTAAGAGTCCAGCTAGCTCGTCTGTGGAAGTTTAAGCCTTGGCCCACCGTTCTGATTGAAGTCTTGCTCTGACCTGTCCTACCTATTCCTAATACATTAGGTCAGGGAGGAAAGAATCAGTCCCATCATTGCATCAACACCGTCCTCGGCTCAACCGATGGTGACTCGAAGTATGAGGGCCCGCCAAAGTAAACCGGCTAGGTAACTTTCAAGTTCAAAAGTCGTAAGCCGAAACTAAAGCAGCAGAGTTTAGAGCTTCAGTTCCACCAAACAAACTTTTCGAAGCGAAGTTCAGTCATAGAAACTATGAATTTAGACTGATTTTTCTCCTTCTCTAAGAAGAAGATTTTCATTTTTTACCAGTCTTGTAGCGAATAAAGGTCAAAGGTCCCGGTAGGGGTCAGCAGCGTCGGGAGGCAGAGGTGAACAAGAAGGACTCTCTCTCGCAGCAAGCACCTACTCCTAACAAGCAAAAAATTTCTCTTCTCATTTGAGATGTTACAAATAATGCCTATTTTCGATCTTTTTCCTGGTAGTAAGACTACACTTGCCGCGAAACCTCCTCTCGAATGTACACTAAAGGCTTAAGGTGTGTACTTCCCCCGAAAGAGACCTATTGATAGATATCCTGTGAGAGTGCGTGGGATCTATTCCCAAAGAAAGATCGTCTTTTTGGTTGTAGAGAGGGGTGTCAGCCTTTCGTTATGGTAAAAAAACTGGTACTAGTAAGCCAACCCTTAACGGCCTGTTCGGACTGCTCATAGGTAGAGGGATATGCGCCGAGGATCTCGTTTTTCGGATGAGTTTCAATCATTCAATAAAAAGAATTTCTTCCAAGATTCGATTTTTTATCAATGCGTCAGCGTTAAGCCTGTCCGGCTAAGGAGGGGCATCCTAACTAAATCTAGGATCAAGAGCCCCTATAGAGAGGGAATCCAGCTCAAAGTCCTAAGCATTTTCTTTCTGTGTCAGCTGGAAGTGGCATCCCAAGAAAGAAATCCGTAGCCCTTTGTTGTATAGCTGTAAGCTCGTCTAAGCCCCTAAGGTAGGCAAGAGTGTTCGAATGAACTCAATTAACATAGAGCCTCCTTTCGCTAGTCCTAAACCATGACTTAGTAGCGACTTAGTTCCGTTACTGGGACTGGTAAGAGTACGTTCATCAATCTACGTCTTTCTTATTAACGACTTTTTCCCCTTTTTTTTGACTTCACTTCGCTTCTAAAGTTGGGGAGAGGTAATTGAGTTAATAATTCTAGTTAGCGCTTTTTCTGACTCGCTTCCTCCTAGGCTTAGGCTGCGAAAAGAGAGAATTTGACTCTATAACGGGCTAAGCTTGAGTGAAGTTCCTCTCTGGTTC
Organism: Striga asiatica; assembly: GCA_008636005.1. Taxonomy (NCBI): domain Eukaryota; kingdom Viridiplantae; phylum Streptophyta; class Magnoliopsida; order Lamiales; family Orobanchaceae; genus Striga; species Striga asiatica. The sequence goes on along the minus strand of BKCP01008037.1, from coordinate 90,266 downwards.
GAATTGGAATCGAAAAGCTCGAAGGAAGTAGCCAATTCAAAGGCTCGATATAATTGACCTCTGCTTACAGCCTAATTCAAATCGAGGTTCCATCTTAGTACGCAAAGTCTGAAGCAAGAAAAGGGAAATCCAGAGTTAGAGAAAATCTGTCCGAATCTAAGACATCCAACTCAAAGGATGGACTAAATAAGCGCTCTCCTTGCATTTTCAAAGTCATAAAGTCTGAATTACAAGGTTCTGAAAGAAATAAAAGAGTCAAAGAGGTACTAAACTAGGATAGATTGCAAGCAAAGCCCGCATACCCGTGTGATCTTTTTTTCCTATCCCTAAGCCTGGGAACTTCCTATAGTGGCAGGTAAAGGAAAGCGGCAGCTAATTGAATGGGGCTTATGTCGAACCTCTTCAACCGAAATGAAATAAGATTCATGAAGGAATGCTAGTGTAGTTTTCCCCAGATCTCTGTCTTATTTAGACCCGGATCTCAATCTATTAGAAAGGAACTGCCCTACGTTCAAGAAAGACTGTCCGGCTGTAGCCATGTCGAATGGAGAAGGAGAGGATTAAAAGAGGGACGAAGTTAAGCTGCTTTCCCCGCAAGGGACTGACGACTGTAATCCGTTATCCGCTAGCCGTTCCGCTCGTACCCTCGCTTGAGGCTCTGCAAGACCTTACTATACTATTTGTTTGCATTTTCCACGTAAATAAAGATGCATGAATCCCATCCGGGAAGGAGACCTACCTTAGACTAAAAGCAAAAGCCTTAGATGAAAAGCTATTCTAACTCATACCTTGTCTCATAATCAGTGAACTTCTCAATTACATTGATCCTGCTCTTACTGTTTTCGTAACCGGTGCCGCTGTTCCAGTTGGAATATCCTTTTCTCTCCTAACCGGTGCTAGTGAAAGCAAATAACATAGTGAAATAAGAAGAGGAGAATGTCCTGAGAGAAGAAAAGAAGTCAGTGAATGTCTGTGATTATACGAGGCTTGATGTAATTGACCTAGCTATCTATCCTCTTCCTTCCCTTCCCGTGGGGCTGGCTAATCCTATTTGAATTTTCTTCAACTGCTCGGAACAGAGATGAGGAATTTGAGTATGCCGGGTATGTCTTTGCCCAAGGTTCCGCTTGTTACCTCGTTAACTCGATAAAGCGAGCTCGGGAAAGCGGTTTTTTTCTCGAAAGGAAATTCATTTCTATTGAAAGCAGGAAAGGTCGGAACTGGCTTGTTGGCTTCCTTTCTTCAAAGCGAATTTGAGTCAGCATGTGCAAGGGAGAAGGAGAATTGGCTTTCGACTAATTTTCTTGGTTCCGTTGCAGGGGGCGTGGCCAAGAAGCAGCCAGGGAAGGAGGCGCACCCACGGGTAGCTCTATTTAGAAAATAAAGAGTTCTTTTTTGTTAGGGTTCCAAACCTGCCTAGATGTCTGTGGCTTGTAAAGACTTTTCTCCTTTTTTTTGACTTCACTTCGCTTCTCAATTACATCGAGCCTACTCGCGATCATAGTTCCTTGAGCATGCTACGATTCAGAGAGCTATCAACCTACAAAGCCCAACCGAAGTCGATCGTCCGTCCTCAATCCCAGGTTCAGGGTGGTGAGCGCTGCTATCTAATTTCGAGATCAGGTCTATCTTGGAAAAGCCCGGATCCGCGTTCAATTATGCTGGCGATACAGCTGGCGCAGGCGGAGATGGCAGAGGACGAGATGAAAGAGATCAAATGACGAAAGCCTTCTCACTGGCCAATGCTGTGGACATAACGTAACCACAGTTATGCCTGTTTCGGTCTTATCTCTATCTATAAAGAGCCAAACAGCTTGAGTCTTACGATGACTAGTCCGGTATCCCTCTATGTTAGATTGAATCCCCGTTGGATTGCAACAAAAACCGTTTGTAGTGCCACTGGCATATGGGAATTTCGATGGAACATGGACTCGTTAGTCACCCTTAATGATTGGGGTGGCGAGGTGAGGTCTAAGCACCATTGTCACCACTCATAGCCACAATTTGTTTAGGTGACCAGAGCGATGCCACAGGCAAGCTTTAGCTTGGTCATTTTATGAATACGTATGTGCCCCAGCGTACCCGTATTCGGCCACGAAGTCCTCTTTTCTTATTTTAGGGGCTGATGTCCCTTCCGGAATCTCTTATATAGTGTGATCGAGTGTCGGCTGCTACCGACCCGTTCCGAGAAGCTTCTTTCTTTGGATCCAAAAGTCTTGTCCAGCAGTTCTTCCATACCAACTTAGCTGCCCGTACTTGAATCAACAGTCCGATCAAAGAAGGGGTCATGCCATGTGCCCAGAAGCGGTAGATCAGCAGCAGAAGAGAAGGAAGCACTATATTTAGGGAGAGAAGCGGTTGGTCTCGACTAGCTCTATAACCTTTCAGTCGCCCTCTTCTTTCTTCCTCAAACTAGGGGGTCTGGTCAATTGAAGGCATAGGTGCCTGGGAATAAAGTAATAAATGGGATGACGGGGATCCGGGGCTTATTATCTTACAAAACCTCCTGCGGAATGCCATATATAAAATATCAAAAAAAGGCGAGAAGAGGCGAGCGAAGTTCAGTGAAAGATGACCCCCAAAGTCAAGTAGTGATCGCCCCAAATAGAGTACTCAATAGGGGTTGGCTTTGAAATGTTCTACTGAGGGAGGAAATCCATCTTTTGAAAGCAACCAGGACTTCCGCAAGCGGGGCTGATAAATAAATGCGCGAGAAGGCATGAGAGCCTTGTGGCAGATGGATCTGAGGGTTTACTGGCATTGGCCTTGTAGAACATCCAAGCACTCAGAGTGGACAAGGCTTTTTGGGCACCTTTTTGGAGAGCTTTCTCTTCGCTTCCTGAAAATGCTAGTTTGTTCGATAAAAAGTCAAAAATTCCCATTTATGGACCGAATGTGGGACTTACCGCCTATATCCATCAAATGATGGGCTCCGTTGGGTAGCACAGTTTTGATCACAAAGGGACCTGGGGACCATTTTCCAAACCTTTGTATCAAGAGGCGCGTAGCCTTTTCCATACAAATTCTCCTTCCGATTGAAGCTTGACTTGTTTTAGGCTCTAGCTATTCTCATCTTCTGAACGGGAATTCCGAAAGAGTGACTGAAAGGAGAGGAAAGGTGAAATTGAGAGGAGTGACCAAACAAACGAAGCGAAGTGAAGTCAGGAAAATAGAACAAAGCGAAGCTAACTGACCGAACCGAAGTGAGGGACTGATCGAAGCTACTGATACGAAGGGTACGAAGTAGCTCGACTTCAAGGTACAAACGAAGCGAAGCGAAGTGTAGAAACAAGGAAGCTAAGATAAGACTACACAAAGGGAAGTTCAGTCAGGAAAATAGAACGAAGTGAATGTAATCGAAGAGAAGGAAGTATAAGTCATAGAAACCAACTTCAAAGAAGTATTTGTATCACACCCGAGCAATGGACCGGGGAAGGAGTTTCATTCATTTACGGAGTTTGGAAGCGAGGACGATCCAGGATCGACTGCTATCTGAAGAAGTGGAGTTACATGGATCTGATTACCCATTGGCGTCTGCATTGACGCTTCTGACTAGCCCTACTCTGTGTCTTTTGCCTTTCCTTATTCATGTACTCATGTCTATTTCTATTTGTATGATACTGATATTGCAATCGATCTATCCCTTGGTCCTGCCAATCGAATTGTTAAGTATGTTTTTTCCCTTTCGAAAAATCAGTACCAAATGGTCAATGCCTCCTCAATGTAATCTCCCCAACTTTAGAAGCGAAGTTCAGTCAAAGAAAGGAAGAGCTAATTCACAGGAAGAAAAGTCTGAGACTACTACCTCAGCGAAATCTCTTCAATCTGTTCAAGTTGAAGAACTTCTTCCTTTACTTACCTTCGGTACCGAGGAAGACTTCTCAGCGAAAGATGCTCCAGTGGAAGTGGAACCAGCACCCTCGGATGTGAGAAAGCACTCGAAATCTGATCTATTCTATCTCCTGAAGTAGGAAAACATTGCATCCAGGATTTTGCCCTATTTGCAAGTCACCAAAACCCGTGTTTTTTTAATGCCTCCCTCGAGGACCCATCCTTGGGAGACCTACTCAAACCGTATTTGCTTAAAGTTATTTCCTTTTGTTTTCTTCAAAAAAAGAACATTGATCCCGTATGGAGCCATGGTTCTTCAGAGTATTACGTGTTGGCGTATTCACAGTCCTTTCTATCCCCTCTTTGAAGGGTTTTAAACCCATGTCCAACATTACGCTCGTGATGCCATCGGATTGTCTACCGTCTATAAGGGAACCCCCTATAAAAGCCAACCCAACTTTAGAAGCGAAGCGCAGTGAAGTCATAAAAAACCGGTTTACGCGCCTGTATGGAGGACAAGATTCAGAACGATTCAAGTCCTGGTACCTGCGAACAGGAAGATTTGGTACGTTAGCATTTGGCTTTGGCTTTGCTGCGTAATAAGAGCCGCCGTCTCGTGGCCTGAAGTCGTGGGGCAAGGTATTGCACTGCCCAGTTGTTTTAAACATGTACGTAAGGTGATCTCGACTCTCACCTTATGTTAACACTTGTTTACACCTTATATTGGACCAAAGGAGATATCAAAACGATATAAAACCAAGGGAAAACATACTTTGAAGTCTTTATTTCCATTTTTCCTTTATCATTGTTGCCTATTTTATTGACCAATGCAGACTATCAAGAGCGAAGCGACTGAACTCCAGCCTTTTAGGATGGAGGAAGAAGCAAGCGATTAAAGAGTTTAAAAAAGGAGGTCAGCCAGCTTGAGACCGAGACCGTAAACGCGCTGTCCCCCTCAATTACATCGAACCTCAGTGCTAACCAGAAAAGGAAAGCCGGTACTCACTCGAGCATACAGGTAACCACGATTTAATCATGCAAATAATAGAAATGCGGATCCCCATTTGTCCAATAATAGGTCACTCGTCGTTTTTAGGACTCGGTCAAATTTGTTAGAAATGGTCAGCCCTTCGGTTTCCCAATGAGGGAGCCCCCTATAGAAATGCTTAGAGCAAGGCTTAGAACCAGAGGTCAATTACATCTCAATTACATCGACCCTGGGCGCCTATCTACTCGTTTTGTCCCTGGGGAAGCTTATGGGGCAAATAAAAGGCAACTGCCCCTCAAAATAGATGCAGATGAAGGAAGACGAGGAGCTCCTATACTGCACTCGCCAGATAGGAAGCCGGGATTAGCAGATATTAACCGAAATACCTCACGAGTAAAGTCCGTTAGCTTGGAAGACGCAATCATATACTCGTACTGGGGGGCTATACGCTTTGTTTTAGTGCTTTGCGCCATGATTGGATTTTATGTCTGGTGGTTCGCATTGCTTTATGCCTTTCCGGGGCAGGCGTCAGCCCCCGGGAATCGCTACTTCGGATGCAAACAGTTCGGTTCGAAAGCGTTAGGTCCAGTGCTTGTGCGGCGAAGGAAAGAAAAAGATCACAGGTGCCAAACCGGAGGCTAACTTCAGTACGGCTATGGGGAATTCATCGCCGACTATTAAGGAATGGTTGATTCAGCGTAACGAGTAGAGACTAAAAAAGATTCTCAGCATCAATACGATTACGCGCATCTACATCTACTAAAAGTAGGGGGTGGTTGCCATAGATAGATTGGGGAATTTCGTAACCAGAGCACGATGCTACAGCATAAACTATAGCTATACGTGGCGGCCCCACACGCTGCTTTGTTTAATTTAACAAGCATCACCCTTCCTTTCTTTTCCCAGTTCACCTACTCCAAACACGAATTATGTTAAGCCCTACCAATCCGCCTACATCACCACTTTGGAAGGATGATCGGGAACCAGCTAAGGTGCGATGATAATTGCCCTAAAGGCGTAACTGACAGGTTCTTTTATATCTGCCTATCCGATTCATCCTGTACTCCAAAAAAAAACAGAGGTGAGGATCGATATAATTGAGAGTGGGACGGATCTACCTGGCCAAGGTTCCAATGTAAAGCGGTTCTCCGAAATGTTGAAATATGGCTCGTGCTTTCCGGATAGCTGTAAGTTCGGGAAGAACTACTATTGAAAGGCAAGGGAGAAAGCAAGTGCTAGTGAAAGTAGGAACAAAAAGCGTGCCGGCGAAGAGAAGTTTGACTTTGAAAGACACTGTCCTTATTAATATTAAGAAAAATAACAATCGGCACTCAATTACATCGACCCAACTTTAGAAGCGAAGCGAAATGAAGTCATAGAAGCTTTTTTGGTCCTTCTCCTGCCAGTAAGCCGCTCTTTAGCTTCCGGATATGTTCTCTTTGTCTTCCCGAGATGTCGAAATCGAGGTCTTGTCAGAGCCTTTCGTGTTGTGAATCGCGAGCTAAAAAAGGTTCCAACCCTGGATGAGTATAGGAAGAAGAGGTCCTTTACTTTCCTATCGAGCTTCCTGATCTTCCTGAGATGTTCTATTTGGTCTGAAGGCAGGATTCTAACCTGCACGGGTGTCAATTCCTTCAACCGATTACTCTTGGCGATACTCCAGCTCTCTTCCTGATATTGGAAAAAGGAACTTCCCGAGATCTGTCTATCTACAACCTACAACTCTTATGTGTTTTACATATATCTAGCGGACACAGTTCGACCATCTGTCTTGCTCTAGCGCAGCAGATCTCTTCTGATAAGGCATTTCTGACAGTTTTGATAGAAATGTACAGGAACGTTCGATAACTGGATTGTTCTCACCGGCCCGTCATACTATTTACCAGATTCCTTGGATTAAATCCATCTACCTCTTGGGCGGACTTATTTATTAATAGAAGAAGAAAGGACTCATAAAAGCCAGCACCTATAAGAAATGCGAGGCTCGATGTAATTGACCTGGTCACGAAGAACTAAAAGCTAGGAGGCTCAGCTCTTTAACTCACTAGCTCTTGCACGCACAATAGCTACACTGAATGATTAGCTGTTAGGATCGTCTTTCCCGGTATAGTAGAACTAAAAGCTAGGGTGACGAGCTCCTCACTGGACTGCCCCTAACCTTCAACCTTGACCTCCGACTACTGCTCCAACTACTTAGCTCAAATCGAATATAAGTTGACTAGCTCTTCCACTCCCTTAACCAGGACCTCGCCTTAGCTACACCTATCCCAGATTGAACTTGTCCCAGATAGATCGGCTTGACCACACCACCTACTGGAAGACTTGCTAAAAGGATCCTCTTTCCGGTTATCGTGCCATATCTACTAGGCTTGATGTAATTAACCTCGGATTCGTTTACGTGGAAAAGACTGGTTCCTGTTGAAACACTTGCCATCGGGATGTCCAGTTCTCGTGCAACTAAGAAAGGGTTCGTCTTCAACTCCTATATGCCGGCCCAAGAAAGATTCGCTTTCAGGAGAGACTTTCCATCAATATATCCATATAGATAGATTAGCGATTAACCACCGTTGAAAGTGCTGCCCCTGTTAGGCTTGTCTTTCTCACATCTACTACTATAATGCTCGACCACTTCTTCAACTCCCTTAGGGTTTCGGTGATCAAGCTATCGCCTTCTTCGGGGTTACACCCCTGCATCTTCATAAACAGGCATTTTACGCAGTAAATGGGACTAGAGAGCTGCAACAGCAAAGACTACAGCTTCTTTCTTCTGACTTCTGTCCCTTTCTTGAAACTTCGAAACAACGGTTTATGCATTCGAAGAGCAGAAAATCCGCTGAGCCCCGCATCGGTATATTCCCCAGTACTGGGATTGGTTCCCCATAGGGCGAAGGGCTTTGGCTTTCTCAATTACATCGACCCTTGCTTTTCGGACAAAGTAGAGGAAAGGTTAGCCCAAAGGTCTTGTCTTTCAGAGCGGGGATGCCTTGAGTTGCTGGATCCCCTGTACAAGGGAAGTCTATTCTGCTCAAGTGGATGGGCTAAGGATCAGTTCCAAGGGTTGAGGATCTCGAAAGAAAGTACGCACGGGTGTATGGAAAGAAGATCCTTTTGCCAATGTTTCGATGAGGATGACAGGCACCGGTACCAGCGATCCTACGAGTTAACTGAGCTAATCCTGACATCTATGGTACTGGACGTGGAAAGTCAGTCCGGAGGCAAGTCTTTCTTTTCTCCTCATGTTTAGGAGGAAGGTCCAAGGTAAGGGCCATTGGTCATTGTTGCTATCAGGAATTGGTCAAAGGGCTGAGGGTCGATGTAATTGAGGAGAGCAAAGCGAGACTCTAAAAACGAAGCGAAGCGAAGTGACGTCAAGGTTCGATGTAATTGACGAAGCGAAGTGAAGGAAAGGTGTAATTGAGATGGGAAGAACTACTAAGTACAGCTATCCAGATCAAGATCTATCCTCAACACTGGAACTACTTAGGACTTAACTTACAAGACCGGTTGAAGGAAGAGCATATGTATGTCTGGGGCCTTGTGCCGGCTGGTGAAACAACTAGCTCTAGCTCATCAGCGTGACGCTGGGCAAGGAAAGCATCCTCTAACCGCCTCTCCTGCCTACCTGGACACTTCGCTCTTAAGGCTCTTTCCAAACCTGACCGAGATAGAGGACCTAGAGGCCACTCTCTCCTCCACTCAGATGTATCGACTGCATCGTGCATTACGCACCTATCTGGCCCATGTGTTTGCTGCCCATCTTGCTGCTATTTCCCTTGCAAAATCCCATGATGATCTACTTTTTATTAATCAATTACTTGTATTGGTTCGTTGAGCGGCGTCTAGCAAAGGATCTTACCGTCCTGATATCCCGGACCACTAGGCTAATCTTTCTCCCGCTCAGGTGTATCAAATGATGCCCGCGTTACGCACCTATTGACCGTGGATGTCAGATGCCGTTTTTTCCCCAATCTGCCTAGTTACATCCAGTAGGGAATAGTTTTTCTTCTCTTAATCAATTACTGGTATTGGCTGCTACCCGACTCATGCCCTTCCTAAAACTATTCAATGCATATAGGCTCATCTAACAAGGCCTGTTCTATTAAGGAAGGTGTACAGAAGGTGGATAGCTAACAAGTACTTATAAAGGATGGTATCAACGATGCTCATCAGCTCGGCTAGTCCGGTTGGCAAAGGTCAATTACATCGAGCCTCTACAGATATTACGAAAGATGAACCAAAGGACTACACTTTCACACACCAGTCATATATCTTTACAGAACAAGTAATACTACGAGCTAGTAAATCGGGTGGCCAGTACCAATCCCTGAAAGGTGTGTTTAGAAAAGAAAGATGATTGCTCTTACTCTGATATTTAGAAAAGTCCAAAAGGTCAGCAGTTGTTGAGGAGAGCAAAGTGAGACTCTAAAAACGAAGCGCAGTGAAGTCAAAAATAAGGGAAGGAGAAAGCCGACCATAAGTGATTGGAAGTAGCTTAGGCTGACGAGACCATTCGACCGATAGGGAGATGTAGCTGGGGATAGGAAGCGGGTCCACCTGTTGATTCGAAGAACCCCAAGTTTGGAAGGATGGGCAACTCCTTCCGAATACGAATACATAATTAAAAGTAGTATAGAAGAAATAGTTCTAAAAGAGCGTAGCTCCGATCCTGATCCTTATTCTTTAATAAAATGCAATCACCCTTGGTCTGTATCCTAGATCTTACACCTTGTAAGATCCATATCCACAACCATCTGATCTGGGATCTTACATCGGCACCCTCGAATGGTATCTTCAATAACTAGTAGGTCTAGTAGATTCATAACTTGATATCCTGGAGTTGGGATTCAGTCTAGACCTCCTTACCTTCCTTGGTAGGATGGAAATAGGTAGTTTTCCTTTCTGTATAGAGCTTGCCCACCTGTCTGTTAGTTATGGCTCACTGGGTGGTTGACCACCCCTATTCCAGTAGTTCCAGATGAAGGCACATCACATTCTTCCTATCCTTCCCGGCTGTTGGCCTGTTCTTATGAATAATCAGAATAGTATTCATCCGTAGTCGTGGAAATCTGACAAGAGTTCTGTGTCGAATCGGAATGAAGATCAGAGGCTAGGGCAGGGCCAAGAGCCTGATTTCAAGCAAGATATTTCTATTCAATGCGAATCTTACCTTTCGCCCCCAACAAACTTTTCGAAGCGAAGTTCAGTCATAGAAGTCGAGCTCCTTGGATAAAAGCTGCTTTTCTCGCATTCCCCTTTGACGACCGGTCGAAGGTCCAACTCGAGATGGACCAATTAAAGGGTCAACACGAGGTCGGTCGGCGTAGCTTAGAAGGGGGAAAGAAAGCCGATAGGCGAAAATAGGCGAAGAGGTTTAGAATCTCGGTTCACAAAGTAGCTACGCAGCGAACAGTCTTTACCCGCTTTACCGATAGGCCTTTCGAGATCAATGTGTTAAGCAAATAGATATTGAATCAAGGAATCTCATAATTCAAATCAGAGCACCAGAAGCAACAGTCCCATTGCTCCTACTCTACCCCCTTCGGTGACCGGCCTGGTCCTCCCGGACGATGAAGGCACTTTGGGCGAAAGGGTTTTCAGAGAAAGAGAACTTTAACTAGATAGATCCTCCTCTATGAACATATGAACATTCATTCTATTCTATTATATACGATATTTATTGAAGAAAAGATAATGAATGAAGAACCCCCTTTCGGAGATTCCAGTGGCGTTTGTGCTGCAAACAAGACTTTGAACGAAAGGACTGCTCAAGGCTCTCGTGCTAGAGGACTGTCAGTAATGGGAGAAATGGGTCAGCTTAGAACCTGTGGCTGGATTGAATCCCAACCCAAATGATTGTTCCGGTGGCCGGGTATACCAAGTATAGTTTTGGCATCTTCGGAAGTCCTATCAGAGTCCGTCGACATGCCTTCTTTT
>BKCP01008037.1:41991-79432 GCA_008636005.1 Striga asiatica | reverse complement strand
GATAAAGTCATGCTAGATTCCACGAGTAATTCAAATCGAAAACCTCAGCTATACGATGTCCTCCCTGCGGTCAACTACTACGCTCTTTATTGTGACAGATTTGAAGCTATTGGCACCTACTAAATGAACCCACTATATGATCTCATTGCAGCGAACAAGCACCGGACTTGTCAGCTAGCGCTGCTCATCATAATTCTGAACAACTACTCTCGGGCTTGACGACTATCCCTCCTTCGAGTCCAAAAAGATAGGCTCAGTTTCACCGCTAGGATCGATGTAATTGACCTTGATAGAAGGCTTCAAGACTTTGAGTTCTCTCTTCCTAAAGCTCGGGTGACTTAGTTGACTGACTCTCCAGCCCGGGGGATGTGCACGAGATGTCATTCAACTGAATCACCTTGAGTTCTTCTTTCAGTTGAGGGCAAGAAACTATTCTACCACCACTAAGTAAGGAAGCTACAAAACAATTCCTATGGCGTCCCAACTTTAGAAGCGAAGCGAAGTGAAGTCAGAAGTAGTAATGGAGAGGCCCCAGTACGTATGCGATAGAGTATACAGATACTTGAATTGCCCTGAAATCATCAAAGAAAGCAAGGCTGCTATCGTCAGGAGGCTTGATCTTGATGTCTGACTTTCTTATTAAAGAAGCAACCAAAAGAGCAAATTGAGGGCGACTAAAATCCGCCTTAGATTCGATCTATCCCTTCTGAGTGAGACGAAGTCCCACTAGAGAGGTAATGGAATCGGGGATCACAGAAGCTCTCATCCACTATCTAATCGGAATCAGGAAAGCAAGGTGGAAGAGCTGAGGGGTCAGACTCGTTTACTACATAATAGAAAAAAGGGGGTCTAAAAGCTGCCATTAGATATCAAATTCTCCACCTTGAACTTCTATTCGCAGAAAAAGCCTTGTGATCAAGAGCACTCTTTTCGACCATACCAGAGGGTCAGAGCGGAAAAGCTCAACCAAAGGAGGATGAGGCTGCTAAAGTCCTTAGATAGAGGAGAGCTTAGTATATTACATCCCATCTGTCGTGAAGAGGATAGGAAGGCATCAAAAGAGATCCAATTTCGAAAATAACGTAATTGAGCGCTGCCTATCCACTCGCTCGAACGAACCATCGCACTGACGCGGAATCCCGTTTCCGGCTCGAAAAGATAGTTCACTCCACTTTCGAGAACATGAAGATTCTAAAAGGGGAAATAATTGATGAAATGGGACCGAGAAGACAACCCACCACTAGGGCTTGCTTTGCTCTCGCTCCGCTTGCTCCCACCTGTCTTCTTCCCACTATAGTCAAGATTTGGAACTTCACCATACTGAACTTCGCTCTCCTCTCCCTTTGGTCGAGACTCACAAGCCCTCCAGGGACTTCACTGCGCTTCGCTTCGTTTGTTTGGTCGAGATCTTTAAACCTTTCCTTTGTGTCAGAGTTTTTTAGTAAAAGTGTTCTAAAGTGCCAAATCGAATGGATGGTTGACCTTGTGGGTTTTTTGGGATGTATGCCTTTGCTTGTCTTCCTTGCTGGATGTGGAACTGGATCAACTGGACTTGAAAGCAAAAGCAGCTGATCGTAGACCACCTTCTTCCCTTTGGTCCTCTTTGGCAGTGTCCAAGTGAAGTGAAACTCGGGAATGAAGCAGATAGGTCTCAGTCGAAGGCATTCAGCGATGGGATTGAGAAGATATGGAAGAAGATTCAGTGATCCCAGCAGGGTCAATCTCATAGGGGAAGTAAACTAGTGCACTTAGCGGCTTTCAAACGACTGTCTAAAGTCAGGAAAGAAACTACTATACATACATATCGATCATCTCAATTCCTTGAAATCGGTAAAAAGTCTCCTACAAGTGTGGTCTTTCTCTTCGCAAGGCACCTTTGGCCCTATTAGCCTCAAAACATTCTATTCCCTGCCAGCTCTATTTACGTTATTCCGATCTCCCAGTAGCGCAATCATCAAGCTCACCCCACTTCCATAAATAAAAAAAAACAAAATAATATAACTAGAAATAGTGAACTATGCTTTTAGATCTTTGGCTAGTATGCGCGAATTTACTCTTTTCCTTTGGTGCTGTACAGTTCTGGTTAAAGAATCAATCCTTTCTAGAGTAGAGTAGTCTCCCGACGTAAATTACATAGGGAAAGATCCTTTCGATAGAATAGGTCCGAAGGGACCATTTCTCCTCGAGTTTTTTACGTCTTGGATTCGTTTCAACCGATGTTGCAATCAACATAGGATTTGAAATTGAATACAGTCTCATTCGTAAGCAAGGCCCTGTTTAGCAAGGAAGTGAAGTCCTTCGTCTTTAATCGCCCTTAGATAGCCAACCAACCAGGCTGTGCACGCATGCATCTGGATATTTTCCGGGAACCAGATGTTTTTCGGCCAGGATAAGGAGGCAGCAGGACGAGAGTAGCTCGAGCTAAAGCGAGAGGGACGAGACAGGAAGGGAGTTTCCCACTGTTTGAATAAAAGTGGAAAGGGAGATACCAAGCAAGGATAGGTCGGAAACTGCGACTGAGACAAGGTGCCCGGCAGCCGAGGTGAGAGCCCGGAAAGTGACTGAACCACCTTATCCATTTGAATTCCCTGTCTCTGTCCCGCTTCCTTCAATCAGACCTGAAAGAGAGTTAGCTGTCCCTAAAGTAGAAAGAGCAGAAGCAGCATATACCTTGTTACAGATCAGCCGCGGGGTACTTCTTAAGGGAATTGTCCTCACTTGAACTCACAACCGATCCCGCAGTTGAACCTGATCTTGTTAGGGCAGGAACTAGTAACATGCCAGCTAGAAAGCCAAGTTTCACATCCGGTAAAGAGGCACTAATCGGGCTTGGCAGGACTTAGAGGAGCTCTTAAAGGAGAGACGTCTAACACACACAGTTTTGAAGCTTCTCTATTCCTCCCTTAGTTGCTGCTTGCTTTCAAACGACTGATCCGAGGTCAATTATATCGAGCCTTTCGTTAGCGGTCTAGGCGGAGTTTCTTTGAATGTTGGCGGGGCCGTTTCTCTTTGTGCTCCAGTGGGCTAGAATCGGCCTTATACAGGACTCTGTCACCTCGGTGTTGCCACCGGTCGTCCTTTAGCTGAGTGGCCTCTTCTGGCTGCTGCTGTAGATCAAGGATCTGACCTCCGGACGTCTCTTCTTTGATAGGGCGGATTTCCTCAAGAAGATCTTTGAGAACTTCCACCTGCTTGCTGAGAGTGCACCACTCTCGTTCCTTCTGCGCTGAGGCACCGGAGATGCTGGGACTGTAGACCTCATACCTCCTCAAATCCAGAAGCTCTTCTTGGACTGCGTCCCGTCTAGCCTCTAGATAGGAGATAGCATCCTTCACTTCCTTGACCTGTGGATCCTCGTCTTCTGGCAGCACCTGCTCTTGTCTGACTGGAGAAAAGAATAGTTGTTTACCCCACCCGCTTTCAAAAGAGAAGGGAGGACCCCGCACTGGCGGGACAAGAATAGGAGGATTTTCAAGGTATGTCTTGATTCGTTCGAACGCTTGGTGACCGCTCTTCACGGGTTTGATTTCATTTCTTTCATCATCCCGTCAAAGTCTTCCTAAGGCAAAGGTCTATCTACGAATGCTATGGGTCACTCGCTATTGTCTTTTCTTTTCCTATTATCGAATCGACTGCGAACGAAGTCTTAGCTTAAGCTTAGTCAATTCACTCTTTTGTGGATAGATCACTGAAGCGAGATTTGAAAACCAATCCATAGAAGGCCTGGTGCATTGATACAGCAGAAAAAAATCCCTCAAATTCCGTGGAAGCGGTTCTGGAACAATTCAACCTGCAGCATAGAGTGAGTCGACAACCCAGATAGAAATAACTGTGCACAGTTACATGTAGACGGAGCGAACCGAGTGAAACGAGGCCCCCTTCTGACATTTATTAATCCCACTTGTATATTGTCTTTTGCCGATCGCTTGCTTACTAGCTTTCTAGTTGACAGGGACGAGTGACCAGTTACTATAGCTGAAGCTGACCGAGAGGTTTGGCTTCGAGGGGCGCGTTGGCATCTTGCTCGTATATACTAAACTAATAGAATAGAAAGAAAGGGCTTTGAACCATCTATTTCTGCCTGAACTCTTCCACCGCCGAACCTCTTTCTCTTGCTCAATCGTCCACTTTAGATGAGACTACTCAACTAAATCAGTATTATACTCTAATAAAGATGATTCTGCGGATTTCGTGCCTCCAAGGCAGACAATTAAGTGACATAAGTGGTCTCGTCTATAGCATCTGATGAAGCAAAAGCCTAGTTCTCGGTAAAGCTCAATTACACCTTTCCTTCACTTCGCTTCGCTTCGTTCGTACAGTTCGCATCGCCGCTTCCATTTTAGGGTCATCTTTCTGCGCTACGCATCGATCAATCACTACTTGTCTTGAGCTTCACGGCGATCACCGAGTCAACAAACTCTGCCAAGAAAGGAATGGGAGTCGCGGGGTTCTCTTTTCTTCTCATACGAGATTTCGAGTCTCTGATGGCGTAGCTGATGTGAACAGGTTAAACCTATGGTCATTCAAAGAAGAGTACGAGTTAGCATCTTTCGCAAGGGAATCCACTGAGCTAGCTAGCTTTTATCCCTCCTCAGTATTGGCGAAGTTCAGTCCTGGTTACATTGACCTAGGTTAGCAAGAACGGCTAGAATAGATCTTTCATTCTAGACATACCATGCATAGGGTAAGGACACAGATCTTATATAAGATACAGGATCCCGTCCCTTCAACTATCAGTCCATTGACTAAGAGAAGGGGGGGCTTGGAACAAAAACTTCACGGAAAGGAAAAGTCAACCTTCCCTTAAGCCGAAAGCGGCTCGAGACCTCATGGACATAGAGCCTTCCTCTATGATTTGGAACTTGACTGGCTATCAAGAGTTAGAAAAGAAGTTGGTACCAAGCGGGAAAGAAGGAAGCCGTATAGATCTAGTTATCTTCTCCATAGCCTGGAATTCAAAACGATTTCCAATCTGATTATAGCATAGAAGGGACTTGATAAGAGAAGCGATCTTTGACGTGCTAACCCATGATCCGCTGATCCCGAGGTCTTGCTCATTTTACAGTGTATAGGGGAAAAATATTTATGTTCTCTGTCTTGACTACTTTCCCTTGTCTGTCGTTCGGATCCAAGACTAGACGTCTATCTACCGTCCCCGGCTTTCGATCCTTGACCCGATCATTGCTGCTTCCTCAATTTCACCTTTCCTCGTACTACTATTCTATGACTGAACTTCGCTTCGCTTCTAAAGTTGGATCACTTTGCTCTCCTTTTCTAATTCTTTCTTTTTTATAGCTCAGTTACTTCTCTTCTTCAGGAAGTGGCTCGTTGAGACCTCTTGTTATGAGTTGTGAGTTATCTGTCTTTGATGAGCTTCCTTGTTCGAGTTGGAGTTAAGAAGCTAATGAGCAGGACCGGATAGGCAGTGCTCTAATAGGCCAGGTCCGGACTAGCAGTAAGAGAAAGAGATAGATGAGTAAGGAAAGCTCCTAAGGAAGGGTAGCTAAGGAAGCCAACACGTATTTAGTCCGGTATCTGAGTCAACCTCCTAAGCGAATAGAAAGCCAGGTCCCTAGAAGGAGTTCCTTCTAAGCTAACGGGTCGGAATGAAGGCAGGAGCTCGAGAGCAGCTAACTCATAGGGCAGCTTCAGCACCTACCTTTGAAGTTGGAGTTAATGAGTGACTTCCGGACTTCCTTAGTTGATGAGCTACTAGCAGCTATTGAGCTAGGCTTGTGGCTGGATCTTACCTGTAGCTTGGACCAGGGTAGCTAACGAGTTCTGAGTTGTGAGCTAATGAATGACTGAGCTACTTTATCAGCAGGATAGTAAGCCCGGTCAATAGGAATTCTCTCTACTGACGAACCCATAGGCCTAGGATCCATGTAATTGAGAAGAGGTACTACATCTGTAACAAAGTCAGTAACAAAGGAAGAAGGAAGAAAAGCCAGGGACGAATAGGCCAATAAAGAATGATATGGAATTACCAGCTGTGAAAGGAGTTGGTAGAGAAGAACTCCGATCTTTTATTCTTAAGAAAAGGATGTCGGGCGAATGAGGATTCTATGACTGAACTTCGCTTTGCTTCTAAAGTATGGTCGAGTATCTTCAAACCTGCTGGGTTCGTCTTTGTCAGGCTGGCTTCGATTCTAATTAAGCTTGCAATCTCTTCATCACTGAGGCTCTTTTCCTTCTGCCAAAAGTATTGGAAGCTTGAATGTGAATGGTAGGGTCCGGACTTCAGTGCGAGCGAGCCATCTTTGCCCCTCGCAGCTCAACCATCTATTTTCGGCTTTTTGAGAGAATACGGACGGTGGGAGAGAACTCGTTTGCTTTATGGCGTTTCGCATACCGGGTGGCTCAATCTTATCGATTTCAGCAGTGTCCATCGCGCCCTTCGGCTGGCTATTATGGTTAATTTCTTGGGGATAAAGGGCTAACCAATGCACCCTTAGAGGTCAATTACATCGAGCCAGACCTATGGATTGCCCCTCCTGCCTCGGGAGCATGCACAGGAATCCCGGACATTGAGGGGGAGGGGGTCGAGCCACCGATTGTTCTCTTCAAGATAAGGAACAGGCCAATGAAGAGCAACAGCTTTAGCAGAAGGGTAGAATATTCAACGGGGAAAAGGTCAATGTAATCTTTAGAAGTTCAGTCATATGAGATTTTCTGGCTCTTGAGATGAAGACAGCTTTTGAGACCTAAGAAAGGAAAACGAATAGAGTTCGAGAAGAAGACGTCGAACGAAGAATAATTTGATGAAAGACCAGATGCGGGTTTGCAGATCTTATGCGACTGCGTCAGGAGAAAGAAGACTTCGAGATGCTTTGCCTCGGTACTTTGGTACTGATTCGGAAAGTCCATCAAGGGTCAACGAAGTTGAGAAGAAAGGTGATTTAGAACTGTGACTGTCTATGCGCCTGCCGCGGGTCCCGGAATAATAAGATAGTTGTCTGATTTCCATTCAAAGTTCGAACCAAACCCCTTCATCTCTATCTGCTTCGGAAGATAGTCTATATTCGGCTTTTTCGGAAATTGAAATACCTCGTATTTACTAATAGTATTGCTGGGACCAGAACTTACCTCCGCCCGGCAGGTGCTTTACGAAGATAGAACCCGAGGATACGAAGACGCGAAAGGAGAGGAAGGTAGAAGGAGAGTAGACGAAAGAAGCCCGGTTTGCCTTGCTTGACCGGACTGAGAGCAGGGAGAGAAGGAACCCGAGGGGAGGAAACGCAAACTCTTGTCTAGACCTCCTCTAGGTCCCAATGGACTGAGACCTTCTATTGCACGGGAATCGTTCAACACTTCAATCCTTAAACCGCTTTCTAGAAAGTGGAATAAGTCTAAGAATTCTATACTATTGCATACCGCTCCTAGCGCGGTAGAGTAGAATGGATCTCAGCTAAACGGTTACTGGTCTACCAGCCCCGCGGCTCTCAACGGTGAACTCCTTGCTTCGTCAACGTTTTGATCTCTGTTCTCGCGCGTGAAAAGCAGCATGCAATCTTGCCTTGCTTCACGTGAGCGCACATCGCTCGTGAAACTGACGATCCTCTCTAAACCGGCCATGTTGCCAGCCCACGGCCGCTGCCGATCCGGTCGTCCATTTCGGAGTCATCAACATCTCTTTTAGAGGATATGAGTGCCCCATAGAAAGCTTGATCTATCTGCCCCACCATTTTTTCGTATACCTTTCGATTCTTCGAGTGAGAGACCTTCAGACCAAAGCATTGCCATTGCACGGGTACCCCATCCTAGTTATATCAGTCTCCCATGTCCAGACGTCCGGGCGATTAAGAAGTGAAGCATTGTATAGCCTGTGACTATAGCTACCAAAAATAGAAAAAAAAAAGGGGGGGGATGTATCAAACCGGTACTCACTGATAAGAGTAGACTTCCGGTCGTATCTGACTTTGAAAAGCAATCGTCCCTACTCCCTTTTTTTCTTTGATTTTCAAGCGCAAATGATAATCAATTTGATGATCACCTTCATGAATGTGATTATTGAATCCCAACGTTACGAACAAAGGGGGAGGCGGAAACAAGCTTCAAAAGTGCCAGGTCAATGTAATCTTTAGAAGCGAAGTTCAGTCATAGAAATGAACTCATTCGCAAGAGAGAATTTGAGGAGCTACTTTTTCAGTATTATCTTAGGTTACGTACTTTCGAGTGTTGGTCCTTATTGGGGTTCGAAACCCCAACTTTCGAAGCGCAGTGAAGTCATAGAAGCTTCTGTCGCTCAAATAACTAAGTCGTTAAAATCTCCCTCTTCTGTCGGGCCTTTCCTTCTGATTCTGATCTCGGGATGCTCGTCTTTAGCGAAAGTCTTCTTTGTCTTCTGCTTTTCGCGTGAACGTGGGCAATTTCGAGTTGAAATAAAGAATTAGCATTACCTCACCTGAAGCTGCTAAAATCCTTATTGAATAAAAAAATCGTACGCACGAAGCAAGCACTGGAAGCAGAGGTTTCGAAACAGAATAATAACCAGCATACGCCAATTGGAACTGCCAAAGCGAATGATAATCCTGGCTTTCTCTTTTCATCTAAGGAGGGGATAGTGGATAAGTCAGATCAAGAACGGAAGGCGCAAGGTTCTCTTCTACCTATCCCGGTCATGAGAGTAGCTATCGTAGTCCTTGCTCTGACCTGAAGAGCGGCTAGCAGCTATCGAAGCTATGAATCCCGGGAGCCTTAACTTCTCTATCGAGGTGAAAGTAGTCAATTACTAAAAATAAGTTAATAAGTTGCGAGAGCACAAAAGGACTCAACTACCAAGTGGCGAGGCCCTTATAATATAATGTAGGCTTGACTCTGCTAAGTGAGTAGTAGCTAGGCCCGTCTATTGATATTTGATTGGTCTTCCCCGTGCAAACAGGTAAAAAACGGAATCATGCAACATGTGTTATTCCATCGTACGTTATCTCTGTTCTTGATAGCCAAACCTATGAATGAGAGGAAGCGAAGCCTGCGCCCAGTAGCGCCTTGGGAATATGTCTATCATATCAGGTCGGTAAACGTCTGGTGGGAACTGATCTATTTACGTAAGAGATAGTTAGACTAGCATTTCTTTCTCCATCTAAGGGCAGGGCTATTGATTGCTTGCTCTTGCTCTCAATCGCGGATTCCGGAATCCCTGATCTCTGACACAGGCTGTTGTCGAGTTTGCCAAGAAGTTCCTTGTATCCTGTGGTGAGAGGGATTTTTCTCCTCTTTCATTGCGGTGTCTCCAGAACTACTATCATTCTTAATGGCTTATTTGCCATTCACCTGAAATATGGTGAGGTTTTCAACCGGATTGGTGGTTCCGAGTACAAGGTTCTTTCTCGTCTCTCACATTCCACGTCGGCTACAGTGCAATGACGTAAGGCTATGTGGGAGCGCTACCAGTCACATTCAATTGAGTGGTGGCTAGGTAGAGGTCAATTACGTCGAGCCTACTTTCAAGGCAAGGTTTCTTGGTTGATTACCAAAAGTTCAGGAATGGCTGGCTGCCAGGTTCTTGCTTCAAGAGTCAATTATGTGCCAGGCTCAATGTAATTCTATGCGAAGACGAGGGGTTTGGCTATTGACTTTACATCAATATGCGAGGTGATCGGGAATTTCAGTTGGTCTGGGCTTCATACTTAAATAAAGTACCTATTGATCAGCGCTTATGAAAGCCGTACCCATTTCTTTCGGATCTCAAGACAGAGGGCTCTGCTGCTCCCTTGCACCTTGCCTCGTCATATATGTTTGTTGCATCCACCTCCCGAGCCGAGGGAAACCTCCCATTCCAGGTCCGATCTCATACTGTAGTATAATACATATCCCTAACCAAAATCTTAGCGTTCAAGTAAGTAACTCTATTTATTTCAGTACCTATTGAAGAAAGAAAGACAGGAGGTCTTCGAGCCAGCAGCATGGCTTACCGTTTTCTCCTACCAAATTAATTACACGAGAAAGGGTAAGAAAGGGAAGAGGTATAACTTTCTAGTACCGTGTCTCCTAATCAGAAGAAGAATCGGATTCTATTCAACAAGCGGGGAACCAATCCCACATAAGAAGGGGGGACGGAGGGAGGCAACTAAAAAAGAAGTTCTTTCTGTCATTTTCCTTGAAGAAGGGAAGGATCAGATCAAATCAATAGTAAGAAGGGAGTACGACTAGTAACCCCGGCAGAATCGAACTTAAGTAGAAGTAGGGTCAGGGGGAAGTAAGTGGAGGACAGCTACACTTAAGGATTTAGGTGAGACTATATATCACTCTTCCCGTTGAGGGAAACCTCCCATTCCAGGAAGAAGGTGTAATTGAGTTGATAGTGATTCCTTTCCTTCACTTCGCTTCGAAAAGTTCGTTGGGTCGATGTAATTGAGAAGTAGTTTAGGTGGACTAAGCCTCTGAACATAGCATATGTTCCCACCAAGCCTATCTAGTTCTGTACCATCATGCTTTGTTGCATGGTTGTTGATGGCACTCCAGGGGTTGCTTGGAAAGGTTTTGTCCAGGAAGGAAGGTTGAGCTTGATAGGCGCTCAGATCGAATCTGCACATGATGGCGTAGGGCGTCCTTGTCGTCAAGAAGCATGGTGAACTTGAGTCATCAAAGCTCGTGGAATTCATTTGTATGGCAGCCATGAAACGCCCAACACTGGCAGGATGCCGAACCGCCATATTCAAACTCTATCGATTAAGAAAGCGATCTTGTCGATCGACAGACGGGACCAACCGCTAGTTCCACCGAGCCAATCAATCATTAACGAGCAGAGCCGTCAAGCCTCGAAGAGTGGATGAAGAATTCATTGTCAAAGCATAGCCTCCACGGCAAGTGCATTGATCGAGACACCAACAAAGCCTCATTGTCTTGATTGGATTTTCTTGATTGACTTGATTTGATTGTTTATAGCGGAGAAAGCTTACTTTTTAAAACGATTTGGAACTACCTCTAAGCCTTACGCCCCTTCGCCTTACTAACAGCGGAATGGGGAAGAATGCCTATGATCGGAGATGAAGAAAGCGGATTAAACCATATGTAGTCACCGACTTGTTCTCTTCTCAAGGTCAATTACATCTCCCCAGCAGGAGATGAGGTGATGTTAGAGGATGAGGACATAGACGGCCCAGTCATGGGGCTACTGTCTGGTGGGATACTTCACCCATAGGCACCCGGGTAAGTAGTCACTTCTTCAAATCAGTAAGTCTTGGCAAGTTGAATATGACTATGTCCCTACAAACAAAGCGAAGCGAAGCGAAGTTCAGTCATAAAAAAGGAGGATAGCCATGTTCATATACAATTCTCAAGGATGAAATGACAACCAGAAGGGCCAAACTTGAACATTCTCCGCATTTCAAGTTCTCGGAAACCAACTCCTTTAATGAATTAGGTAGGGGGGCCAAAAAAAACATAAGAATGGGGTTGGGTGGTTCCGGCTTAACGCTTGCCGCTGGTGGCTCGCTAACTATAACTAAGGGAATAGCACAATTGAAGCTCTTTTCGCCTGAAAGAAAGGAAAGAAAATCTCAAAATAGCAACTTCCTCTACGCCCGCGCTTGGTTCTTCTATTTATTTTGCCAGCTCAAGAAGAAAAGATTGATCAAGCGACACCCAACGAACGAAGCGAAGGAAAGGTTATAACATAGTCTCGACGCGAAAGGAGAGGAACTGGGATAAAGGATTTGAAGTCCCCAGCCTTGCTTCTTCCGCTCCGGGGGAATCTCCTTTAGAAAGCTAACGAATGGGAATGATTGTTGAATAAATAAACTACCACGCCTCTGACTCCTCTTCCCAGGCTGGTAGAACTATCGGATTCCCATACCCTGAGCCTTACGTCCCCTATCGCCCCCCTTCGGCGAAGTATAGAACGTCCTCTTCGTCCCTTTGCTTACATCTTCTTCGGTTCTTGAAGTAGGGGATGGATCGCTAGCACTCATTCCATTCTCCTGTTTCCGGTGCCTAAGGTCTCGTGCGCGGATCATGTGGGGAATGGCTCCTTGGTTTCACTGATACTCAATAACCATTTCATATTCATTCTTCCTCTTCACCATTCGATACTCAAATGAACTCTTCATCCTAACCATTTAAGATGTCGGGTTTTGGAGACCCACGTTCTACCGAACTGAACTAAGAGCGCTTGAACCTCCTTGAAACTACGAGAGGCGAAAAGGCGTTCTCGAAATGCGAAAAAGCGTCTACAGACACAACTAACAAATCGAAGCGGCAGGAACAACTGAATCAATACCAGCAGGTTAGGACATGTCTGATTATTATGCAACGAAGGTTTTTGTTTTAGTCTAGATTGCGTCTGGATTGTTAGAGATTGATCATTAGCTATATCGGCTTGTATCAGGCATCTACTCGAGTGTATCGGTCATACATTCCTATCTTTCTAGAAAGGCATAGAATAGATGAGAGCCGTCACCTATCTTTAAATTGAACTGCCCCCGTTGACCTGGACCGAGGAGAAAGGGGATGTAGCTCAGATGGTAGAGTTTGAATGCCGCTTGTTCGCCACTATTATACATGAATGATGGAATGAGATGTTAACTCATCTAATTGGATTCTTTCCCTATGTAGTACCGGTCTTGATCATCGAGATGCCTTTACTTCCATACGATTAATTGTAGTTGGTTAAGTTCATTATTCGTTTCGATTCATTGATTCCATTTATTCTATTCATACGTAGGGAGCCAAAGTCCGGAGTTTGATAAGGGGGAGAAGCAAGCCCTCTGGAATGCCCCCACATACCGAGTATATAAAGAAAGAACACAATAAAAGAATTTTAATAGAGAATCCTTATATAAGATAATTGATCTAGATTTTTTAATGATATCTCCCTGTTACGTTACACAAACTCATGAGCTACAGGGGCTTGAGAACCAACAACCCAACTTGGAATCCAATTGGCTGTGGGCAAAGGCGTAAATGACGCGCTCAAGCAACAAAAACTTCAGGGGGGATAGATTCATCTTCTATCGTGGGTAGGCCGATTGGGGGGCAAGCATAGTCTCTGTTATGAATGAAGAGTATGCTAAGGGTTCGATTCCCTTTCTATCCATGTGACAGTAACATATTAAAACAACCATCTCTAGACTTCACGGCAAATTTGACTAGCAGCTTTGCCACCGTTAAAATCCTACTCCCGTTCTCTCATCATGCTTAAGAGAACCCCAACAAGTTTATCCTGCAATAAGAACATTCGACTCCTAGGAATCAAGAAAGTCATACAAGGCCCTAAAGCTCAGGCGGATTCGTAGGAGTCTTTATGAGGTGAGACGATAGGCTCAGAAGGTTCCTTTACTGGGAATTACTTAAAAGAAGATATTTCGCAGGGAACAAGCGTAAGGCGAGGTGCGTAGCGGCAGAAGAAAGAAGGTGCGTAGAATAGGTCAGTCAAGTCACGAAGGAAATTGTAGCGAAGGCTTCACCTGATACATTTAAGCCGCGAGAATCAGACGTCATAGGTCTTCGTACAGGAAAAGCTGTTTTAAAGCAAAGCACTTCTGCGCCAATTCCAACTGTTGCATTGAAGTTCCGTTGCGAAGCTTCGACTCAGCAGACTTCGCTGCCAGACCGCCTGGACCTGTCTCTAATTCAACCCGGATTGCGTCTTTAGCCGTCACCCTGCTGACCCTATCCTTTCAGTTGCTCCCGATGGGCGAGCTACTTCTTATCCTTGTCTTTCCTCCACTTCGGAACCGGCTAAACCCACCCGTAAGACCCCCTCTTTAACACGAGCCGCCAGCTCTAAGCATTGTGTCTGAGTGGGCTTCCTTTTTCACCAGGAGGGAAGGGCAAGAGTGAGAGTAAGTAGGGCGAGCAGGAAGCGTCTTGTCTCTCGTGAAAAGCTAGGCTAGGCCTCAAGTTAGCAGATCTATAAATGGCATCCTCCCCAATCCCAGGAGATTAAGCGGCGATGAGGGGTCTACTTTCATGGGGCACCCTTACTTCTTCGTTCAGTCACTGACTTGGCGAAAAGGAAAGAGGTGACGTGGTCAAGACTGAGCCTCAACGGAAAAGATGACTCCTGAAGTTCAGCAGCGTGCTCGATCGGCGACAGAGCTTCCCTAGGAAGTGACCCTAATCAAGAAAGAAGGTCAGCGACTAGTCGTATTGTCATCAGATGAATGACTATTATAAAATTGGAAGTGGAAAGAAAACGTTGCATTTCTTGGCGAAAGAGCTGGACTTGACCTTAACGCCGTTCCGTTAGAGGGAAATGAAAGAGAGAGATGAAGTCCAAGGGAATGCCCTCAATCACAGGGTTCCAAGCCTACTATGGATGAATCTCAGTTCCTATCTTTGCCATCATCATTGACGAAATTGAGTGATTCGGCATATTCTCTATCTTGCTAGGTCAAGCAGACCCAGAGAAGAGCCTAAAGCGAAGGAGTCTCACTCACTCATCTGTCCAGTCTAATTAAGAAGCCACTTTCACCTTCATCACGCATATTCTCCATCTCTAGCATTGGCTAGCGAAGCAGTAGTGGCTACGGTCGAGCTGGTAAGCCAGCCCTATACTCAGTATACCCAGTCAAGCTCAAAGCCTTAGGCTTACGTTCGCTTATCACCTCCTTCGTCCTCATCGACTAACTATGAAATGATGGAAGACTCGTAAGAAACTCAACAGATCTTCCTATTCACATTTATGAAATGCTTTGGAGCTGAGCTAAATCTTATTCGCCTATCGGCAAGCTTAACGCCCTCGTCATAATCCGTCTATACTCTTCTGGTTCAGCGGGACTGGTAAAACGGATTAGATCCCCACGTAGCGGTAGGTTGGTTGTTCACTGCGCTTTATTTGAAGCAGTGTGCTACCTCCCTTATTCTCTGGCGAGGTGATAATCACCCCGTTCCTAGGCTCGATGTAATTGACCTCCTTCGGGATAGGCACCTAAAAGCAGATTCTTTTCATGTTCCGTGCGCATAGGAGATAAAATAAGTATTCATCGACACCTGACATCTTTCTTTTTTGTTTGTACGAGTATACCGATATTATATAATATGGAGTGTTTCGCTTACCCGTAAGTCTTGTATCCATTAATAAGAGTGGCAAGTCTTGCAGTTAAATAAAGAAGATTCCGGACTGGCTAGGTAATTGGGAACCAGAACGGTAGCTCAACTCTATCGATTGTAGTTGTCTGCCTTGAATATGGAACTCAACTCGTGGCCCTTTGCACATTGGAGGATGGATCCCCATGGACCTTATAAATATATCTATCCCCTACAAACTTTTCGAAGCGAAGTGAAGGAAAGGTGTAATTGAGGAGGTGGTCGATGTCTTCCTCCGTGGATCTACAAAAATAGCAGGCCGAAGGACCACAAAAGCAGCCAAAGCGACGAAGACGGGAAGAAAGGGCCATAGGTTGTTAACCACCCTCCAGGTCAGAAGGGATCTACGGACTTCCATGTGACCAGACCAAATCCAGCGTCCCCATCTAACACTCGGGAATCGGTGACGGCAGTAAGAGTAGGCAGTCTTGGCCGTAAGCTTCCCGGAGGGGACGCCCGTCCAAATGCAAAGGTCCCTTGTATCCTGAGACATAGGGTAAGAGAGGATATCAATGACGATGTCAGTATGCCGGGTAATGAAGTCCTCAGTGAAGTGCCAAGTGTCCTCATAATAATAATCCCCAATAGTGTCCGTAAATGTATCCTGCCAACCAAC
This sequence comes from Striga asiatica, assembly GCA_008636005.1. Taxonomy (NCBI): domain Eukaryota; kingdom Viridiplantae; phylum Streptophyta; class Magnoliopsida; order Lamiales; family Orobanchaceae; genus Striga; species Striga asiatica. The sequence continues at coordinate 63,786 of BKCP01008037.1, read as the reverse complement.
GGGGATGCCCAGACGATCAGCAAGAGTGTAACCAAGCCAGTTGTCTAACCAGAACCGAACGGAAGAAGTTTGTCCCGGAATCCAACGAGTGTTAAACGAGATATGACCGAGATTGTCACGAACTCCCGGACAAATCGAAGAGGCAATATACGATCTTCTGGCGATGCCGCTGGGGAGGAGGAAAGGCTGACGTAAGATGGAAGAGCTACGATTTGACTGAACTGCGCTTCGCTTCGTTTGTTGGGTTCCAAACCTTCTTCAAAGAATCAAAGGCAGTACTTCAACTTGGTTGATAAAGTACTCTTTTATCTGCTTGGAAGGGGAAGGTTCTTGGGCCTGCCGGCAGGCGTACTTTAATCCAGTCGACAACCACAGCTTTGCCTTTGTACACCATGCAATCAGCCCTTCTGCCAGCGTGCTTATCAGATAGAATGCTCTCGTTTGGCCCAAATTAATTCAAATTTTGGGGGCACCCGAAATCATCTAGTAAGTTGGAACAAGGTGTGTAGACCTAAATCCCTTGGTGGGTTGGGTCTTCGGAAGGCTCGAGATGCTAACTTAGCTATGCTTTCGGTTGGAAAATTCATTCAAGAAGTGATGCTTTGTGGTGTCAGATTATGAGGGCTAAGTATCTTAGTCATGGTGGAGACTTTCTTAATGTTCAGGTTCAAAATTCAGGGCCTGGAGAGGCATAGTGAAAACAAGGGGTTGCCTACAGAAAGGTCTCCGTCATCGGCTCGGTGATGGTAGTAACATCAAGCTATGGAAGGACTGGTGGGTTGGGTCTAAACCTCTGGCTGAACATGTTATTGGAGATCTTCCTGCTCATATGGCAGACATGACTGTGAATATGGTGATCTCCAATGGAGAATGGAACTTTACGAGCATTGCACACCTTCTACCGTATGAGAAACTTGAGGCTGTGATGATCAGTTCAAGTTCCATTACAAGCTGGAATTGTAGACTCTGTGACTTGGGGTAAGACGTCTGATGTTTTACTGTCGCATCGGCATATGAGGTAGTCAGTTTTGGGGATGGCTAGCTCTTGGTCCTTTAGTAAGGGAATGGGTTTGGAAGCCCTCTCTATCTTATCTTTCGTAGCCTTCTCTTGGTCTTCCGGGGAACGAAGTCTAATTAGATGAAGGTGCCAACAAAATGAATAGACCCTGCAGTTCCCATTCCCATTATGAAAGTAAAGACATCAGCGGTTTTAGGTACAAAATAAGATATGTTTACGTAGAAAAAATAGAAAGATAGAGATAAGAGAATATAGGAATATAACACAAAATATTGTAGTCCTCTTTCCTAAATAGTGCCTAAAGGCGCGAAGCGCTAGGCTTCGTCTCTGTCTAAGGCGGGCAGTTGAATCCGTTACTTCAAATAGATTTGCAACAAAGAGAGATTGGCATTCCTCCGATCAGCATGAGAGCTCGATCCAGCTGAAAGCGATCCCTCAGAAATTATAACCGTCCTCTATGTGCTCCTTCTCCCCTCTCCTTTTATTTTAGTCTCGCATCTGAACTTCTTCCTTAACGGCCTCGTATTTTAGTCGAGATCCGTCACTTCGCTCGCCTACTTACCTTTTTTCACCCACCACCTTTCGTATACTCCACTCGTTCCCTTCGCCTTCGTAAGTAAGCTATTTTTGATCCGTAGATTGATTGTGAGTGAGCTTAATGCGGAAGGCTCATCGTGAGACCTTGTTTGTAGGTATGCTTACCAGAGAACTGGCAAGAAAGTCCCAGGTTCACCTTCTGACTTCTAACTCACCTCCGACTCCCAGGTCGATAACGAATTGACGGCTATCGTCCGCGCTCCATACACCGCCGCTTTCCAATTAGAATAACAATGCTTAGGCCATTCTCGTCGCCTCTGTACCCGAAACAGCTACCCAAGCGCGTCACTGTTTGGGGTTTGGCTTCTGATTATGCCATTACCCGAAATGAACCTCAAATCAAACAAAATAGATAGATAGATTCTTTTTGTCTTTCTAATAATAATTCAACTGAGACTTAGGGGACTTGTTCGACAAATAGCGATTTTATTCTTTCGACTGCCCGGGGAAACTTTTTCATTCAGCACGGGGTATAGCCTATATAAGGAGCGAAGCGCTGCTCACGTTATTTATTTATGTTGACTGTAACTAGAATACGATTTTTCAACTAACAAAGCAAGCCTCAACTTCTAAGACCCAACGAACGAAGCGAAGTGAAGGAAAAGAGAGGAAGAGGTGAGACCGAACCAAAGATCCTAACCCTCAGAGGAGGAAGGAAGAGACAGAGCACCCGGGCGAAGGGAAGTGAAGTCAAAAACCATAGTACGAGGAGAGGTGAGGATCGATGTAATTGAGGAAGCGAAGCGCAGTGAAGTCCCGGAGAGGAAAGGTGTAATTGAGAAAGAATCGGCCCACCTTTCCATATCGAGCCTCATAAATGACCCACACCGACATCATGTTAGTAAAGTTATCATATTCTTTGTTCCTCAAGCCTTGCTAGGTGGTGTAATGCTTCTAGCTCAGGTGCACTTCGCCTTCACTCTTCTTTGCTTCTCCTGTCCACCATGGCTGAAGTCAAACTCGACAATGCCTGATTATTATGCCATCGGGTCTCCAAACTGAGAACGACCAAACAAACGAAGCGAAGCGAAGTTCAGTCATAAAAAATCAATATAGTAGTCTTGGGACAGCAAGGGACTAGCGCCAAGCTAGAAATTAAGGAGATCCGAAAAGAAACTCGAAAGAGGAACTAATCAGAGCTAGAATAAACACACCATGGGGAGCTACATCTGTGCTTAGGAGAAGAATCCTGTCTGACTGACCCAACCATGATTGAATGACTGAGCTATGCCATGGAGAAAGTCTTTCTATGAGCATGCCGTGGAAGAACTACAACGCTACTGCCTTGGCTAAGCTGCTTGCCCGAAGCTCTGTTCCTATCACTCAAAAAAGAGACATCTTTAACTGACATGGATATCTTTCGGTCTAAATTCCCGTATTTCAATCTGAACTGCTTGGTCGGAAATTCCATATCTTTTGACATGTAACTGAGCGATCTTCCTCGTATGGCAATGCCAAAGCAAAAGAGTGGAGCAGCGTCTCGCGGAAATGAATTGACCAGATCGATGGAATTGCATGCACGATGCTGACTCCTTGTCCACTACTTCTGATGAACGAAAGCGATCGGACAAAGGCCTATGGATCACTGGCTGGCTTAGCTTCTTTTTTAGGACATTCAAGCTTCCAGTCTAATGACTGGACACGACCAACTCCGACTCTATAAGCCCTCGTCTTTACAGGAATTGTCGCTGCTGAGCGTAGATGACTTCCCGCAGAGTGGGCCACTTCTATTTATCAATAAAAATCAATAGAAAGAAGATCCTACTTTCCCATCAATACTTATACCATAAAAGCGAAAAAGAACCTCTCATCTTGGGATGAGACCCTGGAAGCTTTGGCCCGGCATACTACTATCATATCAGGGGTGAAAGGTGATCATTTGTTGTTCTTAGCAGCTATGGCTATTCATTTGAGTATTCAGGTAATGAATAGTCAATGAGCGAAGGGCGCAGTTACCACAGCTATGAGTTCAAGCGGCTACCCTATAGTATAGTAGCAGTTAATTGAGGCTCGACAGACCTGGGCTAAGGAGATTATCTGGGGAAAGCCCTTTTTTTGGTGAGGTCAGGCACCCCCCACTTTCTGCTAGAGCAAAAATGAAAGAAATCTTGTATTGTATGTAATCCGCCCTCAAAGAGAGCTCAGCTCAAGAGGACTACATTCAACAGAAGAACGAATGAAAAAGGAATTCCTACAGGGAAAGGCAAATTGAAGGCTTTGGGACAACATATTAGAATATAAAAACAAAGAAAGACAGAGATAGGGTGCATGCTCCAGCCCTGGTGGAGCACTAACAAGGGGCAATCTAGAATTATAGTTCTCACTTCCAAGCAATATCGCATAAACAAAGACGATATCATCAGAAAAAGATAGAAAAAAGAGATCTCTTCCATTGGCACGTTTAGTTACTTTGTCAATGGTTCGATTAGATGCTCTTCTACAAACAGGACTTGTCGAGTCTGGTTCGAATCGGGACTGATCGAGTAGAGGATGGTATTTTCGCTTTCTATTTTTCGAGATGGAATGCCTATTATAGTAACCCAGCAAGGGATGCAAGGTCAATTATATCGAGCCTTCACCCAACGAACTTTTCGAAGCGAAGTTCAGTCATAGAGGAAATGACTCTCTCTTTTATGGAACGACTTACGTCCTTCTGTGAAGGGTGGCGAAGATTGTAATTACAATGATAAAGAAATCGTCTGACAGAATAGAATTAGAATAGAGTCTTCCCATCGCTCCAGCGTTAGATCGCTGTTAGTGCCGAAAGCGGATTCTCTCATGGAACCAACCACCCTCCACTGCCTTTGGAAAAATAGAGCAGCGAGGAACTCAAGATTTGACACGGGTTTGCCGTAATGCTGAAACTATGGCGAATGCATCTATCGTCATTGATGCATGGAATCGGTCTGATTCTATCTCTCTGACTCACTTCGCTCTCCTCTCCCGACTACCCTCTCTTTTCCTTCACTTCGCTTCGAAAAGTTTGTACCCGACGGTCTGGTGATTTAGGCGGTCTCTGCATTTCCCTCCCCGTGTGGGATGTAGGTTCTTGAATCGGGAGGGCTATGAGTTGGACCGAACTATGTAACCTAAGGAACTCGGCAAATCAAACCCGAAAAACTCACTCCCGGCTAGCCTTCCAAGAGCGGGGGAGAATAGAACTGAGCATGTTTTTCAAGATTGGGGGGAGTTCAGTGAGCGAGGAGAAGACTCGGTAGCTGTTAAAAGAATCAATTCAATCAGCTCCAGCTACCATCCGCTGTTGTGGAGTCTGAGTAAGGGTAAAAGGAGAATTAGGCAAATCTGCCAGATCTGAGTCCGAGTATGAACTTTTCATTCGGACGCAGCCAGGGCGAAGACCGTGCAAACAAAGAATTCTCAGAAGCGGGGCTATTATCTTTGGCTCAACTCATCAGGCTCTTCAAGAGTGGACCAGACGAATGAGCTCTGCGAGACCGACCCCTAACGTATAGGAGAGGACGGGGACATGTATTTGAGATTAGAAAGCAGTGCTTGAGGATAGAGGAAAGACAGGCTCCACCATCAAATGACTGGTAGGCCGGGCCAGTAGGCAACTTCGTCACTTTCACAAAGAAGACGGGACTTTAACTTGAATCGGACCGGACTCCGCCAACTTCTGTACTCAAATCAAATAAAGAACAATTGTCAAAAGAAAGAAAAGCTTCTATGACTTCACTTCGCTTCTAAAGATGCAATTGACGACTAAAAGAACGAAGCACTAGTCATGAAGTTAGGGTGGAAGAGAAGGAAAAAAAAGGCGCTAAACCTCCGTGATCTTTCCTATCCAAAGCTAGACCGACCTTACTCGTTCTGCCTAAACCACACCACTTCTAGGGCCAAGCAAATATGAAATCCTGCACCACTTTCTATCAAGATCCTCTTTTAGTAGTGGTCTACAAAGGCCTCTACATACAGGTCAATTATATCGAACCTCAGTGATAAATCACCTTGCCTTCCCTTATGCCTGCCGAAGGTGAAGGCATTGCCTTGGGCAGGGAATAGAATGTTTTGAAGATCCATGTCACACTGGGACTCCCGCTCGAAGATACCGCAAGAACACAAACATCAACAGAGTATAAATGATCTCACCTTCCATGATCTCACCCTCAGATTTTGATCTTACTTCCTTCATCATGGAATGCCCAACATGAAACTCGATTGCGCTGTTAGAATCCATTGGAGAAAGGCTTGCTCGTTCGCCTTGTATAAATATGGGGCCAGAGAGGAGGTTGGACCAGTGCATTGTAGCAGGGTCGACGAAGTTGAGGAGCAGCTTTTCGCTTCTTCTTCGTTTCAGAACTCCCTTTCTAGAAGAAAAGAAAGGGTCTATAAGACTTCTTCAACGCTTGGAAAAGCGAGTTACTCCCCTCGCCCGATAGCGGAAACCATCGGATCGGTCTCATATGACGTTTCAGGGGGTCTGCTTTCTTAGGTCACTTAGTCCAAAGAGAGCGAGAAATCGTCTTCCGTCACTAGCCATTGCTCGTCATGCTATCGTCTCGAAGACAGAGACCTGTTTATCAACGTCTAAGCCCACTTGGACACTTCAACTTGCTGAACGGATAGTTGTCTTCTGCTCACAAATGCGCTGTTGACATGAGAAAGGGCTTCCGGCAAAGCACCAGGGGCTGTTAGATGATCCGTTCAATGTTTCTGGGATTTTTATTATCTTTCTTCCGTCAAGGAGAGTGAGCTGGTAAGCATAGAGTAGCCGTAACCAAGATCAATCAATTCAACGTCCCCCATGAGCAAGATTTTATATGTTCAAGGCTAAATTGCAATCTCTTTGGTCTCTTTCTTCGTCGTGGAATTTGGTGCCGCTTGGTAAAGGATACTACAAACTCTCTTTAAGAGCAGAGTTGAGAGGCTTTGTTAGCTGACTCTACCCAACGAACTTTTCGAAGCGAAGTTCAGTCAAAGGCCTTGCCATTTAGCCTTCCTTTAAGTCTTTATGATTCGGCTTTTTATGCCTCCGCTCAAGACTCACACTCCTTGGCGAACTGGAACTTAGTTGGAAAACTCAAAAGCTCTGGCTCGAGCTACGCTATGGCCCTTTAACTTAACGGCATTTGCTTGCCCAGTTGCTTCTGATTTGACTTCTTCTTTTAGTGTCCATGAACATTAGTTCGACGCCCATCTTTCTGAGTTCGTAGTTCTGAGCCTTGCCTTATAGTATAGCAGGCAAAATAGATGAATAAAATGTACCCCTAAGGCAGACCTTTGACGGGCGAGGTTCGATGTAATTGACCTGAGTTCAAGGTGGCTTCGAATGTCTCTCCCCGAAATGGGAAATTACTTCAAGTGAAAGGGGAAAGAGGAGTGCGCGGGCGGGGTCAACTCCTGCTAAACTGTCAAGTCAAGGAATTAGCCAATCCGAGAGACCTCGATGTGATAGTGCGTTTGCCAGGTCTTTCTTGTGATCGATCGTGCGTAATCTTGCAAGTGGCGTTCAGGCGTCCAAGCGTACAAGTGGCCCACCATCCCCCATCTTTAGTGGAATCTTTAGAATGTGGATAATTCTCGAATCTGTGCACGACCTCAGGGAAACCTCAAATGCTAAACTAAAGCATCGGTCCAAGTCCTGATGAGATGTTACAGATGTTACCTATGCTATTATTTAATTTAAGCTTGTGTACACATTCGGCGTTAGAAAGTGCCTTGTCTTTTCCCCTATGATCCACCTCTGAACCAATAAGGTAAATCCTCGTGAAAATGCGCGAGTGCAAGGTAAGCCCCAAAGCATAACATCATAACATAAGATTCCAGATCTACATAAGCAATTATTCCCCTTCTTCGGACTGAGGTCTCAACGAGCCTTTGTTGGTCTGGGTACTCCCCTCTTGCTTTCGAGCTTGGATCTTACCACAGGCTTGATGTAATTAACCTTATCTGACCTAAGCGGGTAATTCGTCTACCCCAGTTTGAGCTTAGCTGGTTAAGCTGGTTGGTACCTCAACTCAAGAGGATTCCAATCCTGGGTCTGGGGATCTGGTTCGGAAACCCTTCTAACAAGAATTTGCCAACCCAACTTTAGAAGCGAAGCGAAGTTCAGTCATAGAAAAAAGAACCCCATCCCTATTCATCTACGTCAGAGTCACGGTACTAGGAACCAGCGGCAGTTAGCGCTTTCGACTTCTCATCTTTCAGATGTGATGTAGCCGTTCGATCAAAGAAAGAAAATGAAGCTGATAAGTTCTAGATAACTAGTTTGAGGTTCCGGTTCTCGAGCAGGTGAGGCTCAGCCCTTCATCGAACTCGTTCTAGTTGCTTTTTTTTTAGGTAAACTCATAATAGTTATTATGTCTTTGTGGCTAAATATAAAGAAAAGATATATCAGCAGTTCCTTTGTAAGCTAAGCCACCTTATTACCTCAGTCATTTTTATTTACCGTTCCTGCGTAGCTTCTGGCATTTATATATCCGTCTGCTTGTGGGATAAGGCTTCTCTCTTGGGTTTAACTACCGGTTGGGTTAAGTCAATGGACTCAACCTGTTATATTCACTAAATCAACAAGATCCTTCCTCAAAAGGCGTCTTTGGGTTCAGGAGCAGCTCCCCACTTTGATAAGCTTCCACCTCCCGCGGGTCGATCCAACTTTAGAAGCAAAGCGAAGTTCAGTCAAATTTCGATAAAAACCGGAAAAGAAAGAGGCTCTTGGCCTATTAGTTGGCTTAGCCGATCCCACTAGAGGACGATTGAAAGAGAAAAGGCCTTATCCTAATTTGTGGCCTAATTCTTCTTGATTCAACCTTTGATCAAATGAGATCTCCCAGATAGGAAAGTACGGAAGCGAGGCTGCGTAGCATTTAGTATGGAGGGTCTTAAATCTCTCATTGTATTCATCTTTGACCCTCGTTCGCCTAAGATCGAAAATGCTCTGTCTCTGATTGAGACTTAACTAATTGCTGCGAAGAGTAGTTTAATTTAATCAGAGTCGGCTTGGCTTCGCTATCGAAAAAACTTAGAGTCTGTCTGGTCGGCCTTCCCACCTTCATCAATCGTTCCCGGAGTTACATCAGAGGCGGGATCGCTCACCTCTTCTTTCACTGAACTAGAAGAGTAGAAATCCGCTCTGGAACTCATTCTTTTCTGAAAGGAATAAAGCATGTCTTCCTCAGAAAGCTAGGTCCGATCTGAGGCCTGACTCTCGGGCTGCCCATTTTCAGTTTCCGATTTCCGGATTGGGTTAGCCTTCGTCATAGGCCTAGGGCAGTCAACTGGTCAATCTGTCTACGATTTCCTGGTTTCACTGGCTTTCAAGGAATGGAATATTATCACAGATGTCAGATTCCTTTGTTGCAGAAACTAAATTTTCAGGCTCTCAATCAGATGCAGGCTCGATTACATTGGGGGAAGAGAAACGAAACTCAATCTCTTGTACTCTTCGGAGAAATTCTTAATTGGGCTTTCGCGGCCGAAAGTTCTAGAGAGGTGGCTCAGCCTCCATTCGAATTATGTTAGGCCTTCTTCTCCTTGTGACGAGTTATTCTCTTGGCGAAACGATGAAGGGCCAGTGATCTGTTGGCTCCCAGGCTGAGGAGACATCGCTCCACGTGGTCCGAGATTGCCCTATGGCCGCTGCACTTGACCGGTCCATCAAAATCATGGCAGGATTGTTCTACAGGAGAGACTGCTCAATTTCCTCTCCATCGACGCACCCTAAAATCCTGCCCCACTTTCCTTCACTTCGCTTCGAAAAGTTTGTTGGGTCGATTACATTGAGATGAGGTTGGCCCACGACAAGAAGGTGCATTCTCGAAAGTTCCAGGTCGGCGACCTGGTTTGGCGACAAGCAGACGCACTCAAGCATGTGGGCAAGTTACAACCCAACTCGGAAGGTCCTTACAAAGTAGAACGAGTCTTTGCAGGTGGAGCATACGAGCTCAGAGATCGGCATGGAGAACTTTTACCTAGACCGTGGAATGTGGCGCACCTCAAGAAGTATTATGCCTAAAGATGTTAAGTTTTCTCTTTACGTATGCTCAAAAGTATTACAGTTTTATGTTCGCATATTTAAGATACATGTTTTTTGCCACCAAGTTTGGTGAATAGTACGTAGGGACAAGACCTCTTAGTTGGCACGCTTTGAGGTCACCCAAAGACTCTGTGTTTTATCACAGTGAAATTCGTTATCAAGTAAGAACCAGTTATTGCGCAATAAAGAAGTTTACTTGTTAGTGGGATCCCTCCAAAGTGCTCAGCAGAACCTCTTAAGAGGGCTGAACAGTGCAAAGTCGCGGGGCAGAACTTCAGGCTGACGAGCTCGAAGGACCCAAAGAACCAGTCTTAGGCAGAACTCCGAGCTCGGAGACCCATTTAAGAAAGGAAAAGTCCCTTCTTTGTTATACACACNTTATGACTTCACTGCGCTGCGCTTCGTTCGTTTCATTTCAATTGCGAAAGTTGCATCTCATATAGCTGCAAAATCTCATTACTCACTTCCCTCTCTTTGACTTCGCTTCGCTTCTAAAGTTGGCTCGATGTAATTGACCTCGCCGAAGGAAAAGAAGATTAAGCCAAGAGTATCCCGAAGAAAGAATAAAATGGCACATTGACATTCATATTCTTCTCAAAGGGCTTTGAGAAGAGGGGCAAGACGTTCAGATGCCGAGAATGGCCGGGGATTACCGGTCTTAGTTAGAATCTGTTGCAAATGCATGTGAGGGAGGGAATGATTGCACATTAGTATTAGTAAGAGTAAGGGAAGGCAAGTGCCATGGCATGGAACTTCTTTTCTTCTTTGTACGAGTCTATAAGAGCAGGGGATTCAAAATAAGAAAGAGCCTCTCGTCCATTAAGGTCTAAGTTGCGCTGTACTCTGGGCATCTTCAAACTCCTAGTGCGCAAGGCTACGTACCTATCTCCTTCTCACTGAAAGTATGTAGCTCGTAAGTCAGAAATCTTCCTTTCAGTCGAGCTCAACAAAGACTTGCTCAGTTGGAGGCATTACGAGAGCAAGAACTTTCTCTCGATGCCGAGACAAGCTTAAAGCTTGAAAGACAACGTCTTTCGGCCGAAGAAGAGCAGCTCCGACGAGACATCCAAAATACCCAACAAAGCATTTCCCAAGCCCGAGAAAGACTTCGGTCGCTTTAAAGACGGGGGTCTCTATCGCTCACTATGGAACGAGGAAACCCGTGCAAGCGCACTACTTCACGGACGAACAGCTCGGCCACTTGCTTGGCAGTGTAGGGATGGGTGAGGAGGAAAAAATGATCGTACTTGGAAAGACGATCCACGACCACCAAAATAGTGTCGCACCCTTTATCTTTTGGTAATCCACCGATGAAGTCCATTGAGACATCGTCCCAAACCTTGTCGGGAATAGGAAGGGGCTGAAGCAGGCCTGCCGGAGATCGGGCTTCATACTTAGCTCGTTGGCAAACCTCATGAGCTACGTAATCCCGAATCATTCGTTTCACCCCCTTCCAAAATAGATTGGCAGCCACTCGCTTGTAAGTACGAAGGAACCCGGAATGACTTCCCATGGGCGAGTCATGAAACTCGTATAGGAAGCGAGAAATCCAAGGAGAGCCCGCCGGCCTCATACCTTCTACTGAATATAGGAGTCCCCATGGGCATAGAAAAAGAAAGCCTATTCTCGCCCGTAGTGTGACGGAAAGGTCCCCAGCTGTCCTACCTCCGAACTCTACATCTTTCCCTACGCCCATGGTAACCGAACGAGAATGGCCACTCCTACTTGCCTTGTTGAATCTCTATCGCATTCTCTCGCTCAGCTTAGTAGCTTCACCCCTTTCTTCCGGTTGAGTGACTTCACTTCGCTTTGCTTCGTTTGTACAGTCGACTCAACTTTGTCGATCCTCTCTAACTACTTCTTAAACTCCTCTACCTTCGATCCCGGATATGCCATATTCCCACTAAGAAAAGCTGATCTTGATCCTTCTCCTGCTACTGATTCTGTTGAGCTAGTAAACTCCTTTACTTAACTTATTAGCCGATCTAGTTCAAGACTTTCCGGTGGAGTCTAGTCAATTGGAAACTCTTCTTTCTTCGCTTCAAGATTCGAGAACAGTTCCTTCCCAGTTTGACTTTCGATCTTCGAACTTTGTCTCTTGGGTACAGGTCGGTCACTCTATATATATATAACCTCGCCTATCGATTGCCTTTCCCTAAATCTAAAAATATTAGGCATTTAGTTTAGTTTCGCAAGACTTTTGATTATGTTACTCCTCAATGGAAAGTGAAGTGCTCTCTTCTTCCTGATCCGGGGTGATATAGTAAGGAGTTAAGTTCTTTTACAACTCAAAAACTGGAATTGCCTACCTTGTTCACTTTTCGCCCTTCCTCCTAGAATTGCTGACTGGCCTCCCCGAATGGAATTTATTTATTCTTCTTTCGGATTGGGCAAAGAAGGTTGGTCTAGATATGATATGACACGACGAGAAAAAACCACTTCAGTAGTACCATACTCTAATTTAATAAGAAAAAATGGAGCTATGGACTTTCGGGGGCATGGAATGTCTAATGTTTCGGTCAGAATCTCGACAGTTGTCAACAACCTTACTTTACGTATGCTATTTTGGCTTTCTAGTACTCGGCTTAGATTGGAATATCCTATTGGTTAAGATAAAATCAATGCTACTGGGTAGTCCACTTCCTCTTTAGTCGGCTCGGGTGGTGTTGCGGAGATTTTATTCTAGCAGCCATTTTTCTTTGGGAAGGGTAAGATGATGGGGCCGTCAGGAGCTTCTGGCGCAGCAAGCTCGTCCTCCTCTCCCCTACCCTCAATCTCAACGGGCGATTCATGGATTGAAGAGACTTTTGGGAACCAGGGAGAGGCATCATCTTCGATCCCAAACCAGGGGCAGCTGCTGCAAGGAGGGGAGGCCCCCGGTCAACCAATCCCGCCCGTACACCAACCTGCTCTGGGTGGTGATCAACCACCCTATGGAGCAACCGGTGCCTGCGGATCAGCCAATTGATGAGGGGCAGGCTTGGCGATGCCGCGACGCCGTCGATGGCGATTAGTCAGTCGTCCTACGAGGAGGTTCGCCAGCTTATTACCAACAAAGCCTAAGCCTTTGTAGTCCAACGGTACGGATAATTTCCTTCCAGACCTTAGTTCAGTTCTAGTGAGAACTCTCTCGTTTCAGAGTTGCTTACGATATCACTTATCAGCTTCACTTCCTCATTCTCTTTAGTTCAAGTTGTCCCTCAGCTATTTCTTCATGCTTTTTGACAGCCGATACCTAATCCGGTAGTTCGCCTTCTCAATTACATCGACCCTTCACTTCGATGGTCTCTCAGATGATACAATCAGTAAACACACTGAGATTCTTCCCAATCTGAGGATCAGGTTCGATGTAATTGACCTGGATTTCAAAAAAATCTCTCTTTTCTTTCTTAAAGTATAGAGTCTTTTGTTTTTCTACCTAGTAAGTTAGCTCCTTCGTTTAGCAGTTCCAGCTCTTGGTCTGCTGAGAGAATAGAATGTTTCTGGTACGGGCAGGAAGCAGGTCAACTTCTAGTAATTCCATCCTTCTTTTTTTTGGGAAGCAATTGATTGATTGACTTTCTTTTCGGCAGGTGCTGTAACTCGGCTAGTCGTGGTTGCGGGCCTTTTCCACATAAAAAGGGAAGGCGGTTGATTCAAAAACTATCTATCTCTTGCGCAAGTGATTCACCGAAGCTAGAGGAGAAAGGAGTTGAAGAGCAAGCATCAGAAGTCGAGAACAGGCACTCACTTTGTTGAGACACAAGTGCCGATAGAGAAAGACCATCTCTTCTTTCCTCAAGGCCTTTGTTTGTAAATTTCAACTCTATCTGAGACCTCTTTCAAAAGGTGCTTAACGCCCTTACAAAATCAATTTCCGCTTTCCGCTTCCAGAGCAGGGAACTCGTGGTTACCGGGAGCGGTTCTAAGAGCTTTTAAGCTACTTGCCTTTGCTTAGAAGAAAGACTGAAACCTGCCTTTGCGTCCTATCGGACCTAGCAAGAGGTCTTCTCCTTAATCCCACTAGCATCTTTCTTTCGTCTAGCTGGCCCCTCTTAAGCCTCTTCTGAGTAAGAAAGCCGAAGCGGTCGTAGATCAGTGTAAAGAAAGGAGTGTCTTTCTAATCTTTAGTTTCCCTATTGAATTGGGACCTATCGGATTACCTCAGCTAGCTCTTCATAAAGGTTGGGAGGAGACCTTTCAGGTCTAAATAGATGAAGGGAGGAGATCAATTTAGCATTTGGTTCATTCCCGTCCTCCTTTCTTTAGGAGGTCAAAGATTCAGTCCTTTCTCTTATAGCATTACTAGGAGTTAGCCTTCTTGCTCTTGGATTTCTCTTTAGTAAGGATTCCAAACTATTGAATTACATACAATACCTAATATCTGCATCGTCCATGCATATCTAGGGGAATCAGTTGCCGTTGTTCTTGCAGAAACTATACCGGACGATTCTAGTAATGGTAATGTTAATATCATTCTATCGTCCTGTTGCACTATATCAAGATAGGACACCTAAGAATAGATTCGATCTTGCTGCTAGGCGCATGAAGCTATGATAGAGACTGTCTTTCCTTTAGGACTTCCCTTGATCTTCCTTAAGTCCCTTTCAGTTCGAATATGTTCTTCCCTCGTCCTGTTGTTCTTCATCCTCCCTGGCGAACTTGACAGTTGAGTCAACTCTCCCCTGCCGTTCTTTCGCGCTAAAGCAAGAGAATTAGGACGGCTTCGCTCCGCACCTTGATTTAGAGCTAGGAAGCCAACCTGAATCCAATTAGCATCCAACATAACAATGAAATTGGAGGAGATTCTGTTGCCGCTGCTGCAACTCCGGTGTTAGTTCTTTCTTTCCAGACTCTCCTCTATCGTACTATCAATCTATCTACCTCAACCATAGTCCTCTGCTTTCTAACAATATGGAATGCATTAGAATCTTTTAGATCTAGCACTATCTTTCCTGTAGGAAGAGGTCCCCCTTAATGCCCTGTTAGTTCTCTAAGGCGAGTGAGTCTTCTATAGTAATAAGAACCTGTAAGCACTTTCTCAATTACATCGATCCTCCTGGTCTAAACTGGGAAGGTGCGGATTTTCGCTATTCCCAACGGCCTTAAACAGGCTGCGGCCTGCTCATGATTGGTGTATGGAGGTTATTAAGCTCATCCCTATGGATGGGACTTTTCATCTGCACAAAGCCTCTGGAGCGATTACGTCGTATTGCGTATTGAGAAATTGTTTAGTTACGATTTCTCTTCTGCGACCGATCGCTTCCCGCTTAATGTGCAGAGTCTCATAGTTTAATGTATATGGAATTATGAAGTCGCAGTGGCCTGGGTTGTTTCTGGTCTTGGGACAAATGTCTTTTCTGCTCCTGTGTCTAGTAATAGGCGCGTGGGCCCAAGTTTGTTTCAATGCCGGGAAACCTTTAGGTTCCCTTTCTTCTTGGCCTCTCTTCGCGCTTGCCCATCACTTTGTGGTGTGGTATTGCGCGGAAAAGGTAACTCCTGGTAAAGTGTTTCGTCGGTGATGATATCGTTATCGGGGATCCGGAAGTCGCGAGGGTCTATCGTGACGTCATGAATCGTCTCGGGGTTCAAATCTCTTTGGCGAAAACGTTGACGTTTGGTGGACTTGAGTTTGCGAAGAAATTTCGCATTCACGACAGAGACTCCTTTGTCGTTGAAAATGATTCGGTCCACTCGATGCCTGTGTTGAAATCAATTGGATGTTCTTCCCTTCAGGTCTCTTTGAGGCTTAAAGGGGCTGGCTACAGGCGGTATTCGTCTTCGGCTAAGGAATAAAAACCTCAATAGTTCCGACACACTGGTATAGGCACGTTTTGGTGGCCAACTCGCCTGGTGGAATCATACCACTACCGTTTCCTATCTGGTTAGGTTTTCCAGATGGGTTAGTAGTTAATTGCTATCACCTTGGTATGGTGCGGTATTTTCTTTTGTCATCGTCCAGATGATGTTGTCTGTGCGGGATGATTTTGAGCGTAAGCTCACTGAAGAAGGGGACTTCTACGTGGAGAGAGTCATGCTCAGGGTGGAATCTCTCGTACGATATGTCCGGTGAGGAAGCCTGTTGTGACTTCTTAGACACCCTTTGGAACAACTATTAGATCCACCTGCGGTTTGTCTACGTCCTGATCGGAAAGACCAGTGTTGGTTGTTTAACAAATATGGTCTGATGTTCAGATGTTCTGACTTAATCCGTCAGCGTCGCTGTCCGCTACCTGGGCAGCGCTGTGCGATTGAATGTGGAAGGTGTGCAATCTCGTCTTTGGTTAAGGGCCTGGTTGGAGTTGGTTTAACGGACCGAAGAGTGCCACTACGAGTTGTTTCATTATGTAAATACCGAAAAGAACTTGTCGTGGGAGCAGCCGAAGAGACATTCATTCATTGAATGGAAAGAAATATCGTAAGTAATTATAATTAGGTCGTACCTTATTCTATTCCCCCTATCTTTAGTCAGGAATAGCGGTCCGGTAAGATGAACATCCCAAATGCACCCAGTCTGTTTTCTCTGTTAACAACAGGTCCCTTGGTTGTTGAACAACAACCCTTGGCTTGGACCCTATTCATATAAAAAAATGAGAGGTTGCTAAAGGAACGAAGCATGTTGCCCCTTTAGGTTCACATCAGGCAGGACGAGCCAACTAAAAGTCCGGGCGGATTCTCTTTANCAACGAAGGATCATTTTCATCCCTTCCGCGTAGAATCCCTTTTTCTGCTCCCAGCGAATCGGATATGATTGCCCAACCTAAAGGTTCAGGCCGGCAGATGCTATAGACGAGACCACTTATGTCACTCGAAACCAAGCTGCTCAAACTAATGTTAGCTAGGCTGTGATTAAGGGGTAGATAGCTCGACAGAAGCCTCCAAGAAGTCCACTCTTGGCTAAGAAAGGAAGCTAGCCAAGCACGTAAGAGACCTTTGCCTATTTGTTCTCCCACAAAGAGGTCGTGACCAGCAAATAAGTGAGCCGGGGCTTGAGTCTCAGGAAAGGCCATTTGTGCTCATCGCACATATCGGAGAGGTCATGCAAGAAATGATAGAACCAGAGCAAAGCGAAGTTCAGTATACGAATTCTGCCCTTCCCTTTGATTCACTTTTCGCTTTCGCTATCCCACTTCTTAGTTTTTTCTTTGTTCTTCGCCCCTTGTAGTTTCTTTGGCTTTTCTTTCGAGTGCCGAAACTGTACGCATCTCCCGACACTTCACTAACGGTTTAGAAGCTAAGTCACTTGACTTGACCTGTGAGGGTACTTTTCCAGTTAGTGGAGAAGTAGCCATTTGCTTCAAACAGGCACCTTGGAGAACCCTTAAGTTAAGGTTCGATGTAATTGACCTCCCAAAACCAGATGAAATAGAAAGAAAATGAAAAGACCAATTTCTAAAATAGAATGGACAGTGATCCCCCTATTAGTGAGAAAAATATCTACCAAAAGAATGAAGGATCCCCCAGGCTCATCGAAATCCAATAGCAAACCGCCATACAGAAGATCAAGAAGGAAAGTCAAAAAATTATCCCCACTATAAATCTAACTTGAAAGAGTTGAGTCACCTTATTTCTTATCTGAGAAATGGCTTCTATTCTCATATTGATATTCATTCTTACTATGCAGCCAACTCCCCTGTTTCCATCTTTCCTTTCAGAGTTTACCACTCCTCATAGCTTCTTTAACTTTTTTTAGGGTCTCGCTCCCTGAGTTCAAGAGTCTACACTCTCGCGTCATAGGGCTCCGCCCCGGAATCAGGACCCCTTTGACCAACGGGTCCTCGAACCAATCTTTCCACGACCCCCCACGAAAAAAATAACGATAAAAAAAGACTTTAGAAAGGAACTTCGCGTCACTCCACTCCATAGATAGTGAAGATTTTTCTTTCATTTTTTTCTTTTCTATGAATTAACAATAAGTTACTTATGCTCTTCTTTAGGCTGACTCCGGCCCCTTTCCCTGATGTGGTATTCTCAGGGGCCGAAGTGCAAAGCCCCGTAGCCTATCCGTGGTCAGGAAGGCAGGCTTATACCATTACGCTCACGATCTACTAAAAAAAAGGGGTCAATCCTGTCAAAGCCCACTAACCAGATGCGCCTGAAGGTTTTATACATACAGAGCATCATCTAGTTTTGCTAAAAAAAAGCTACCATTCTTTCTTTTCCAAGAACTCTTGCTTTGCTACCGTCACCAAATGTGACTGAACCAACTTGAGTATCTTCGTCATTCTCAAATATGGCTTTATCACCTGACATATGTCTTGAACAGCTACTATATAAGTACCAAACATTTGTCTATAAGGCTTTCAAGACAGTATGTACAACTAGGCATTTGGGACTTTCTTCCTAACCCAAATTGCTCTAGTACGGGGCTTCATAGTCTTGACTATCTCTTTTGTAACTGAGTTACTAAAAGATTTTGTCTCTTTGTCCTTTTTGGACTGTTAATTTCTTCTCTTATATATTAAAGAAGTTTGCCCAACCTTCTTCTATTACTGAACTTCGCTTCGAAAAGTTTGTACGGTCGTCAAAGCAAAAAATCTGATGAGGAAAGGAGATCAGAAAGATAGGCGAAGTCTTTTTAGGTCTTTCCGTGAGCAGTAAGCAGCAGATCTCCCCTTATTTTGGGAAAGCTGGTGGCCGCGTGTGAATTCTTTCAAGGCAAGGGGCGGCCTGATTCGACATTGTTGTTTACTCTGATCCGGTCGAGGTGGTTTTCGTTTACCAGCACGTAGGTGGTCGTCATTCCTATGACCGAGTCGTTCTGGCCCCTGTGAACATCTTTTCTTAATGTATTAAAGAGGGCCTCTCTAACCGTGAAAAGTGGTGGGTGCCCACTAACGGCCATTCCTGGCTCGGCTCCGATAACGCAATTCCGGGAGGAGTCGGTAGTTGGGCACTGGATCCCTTCGGACCTGGAGAACGTGTGACGCTGGGTCGGAGTTTGGTGAACCAACCGGTCGCTCCTCTAGTTGAAGTATCGGGCCCCTTTTTCGTTGCCTAGGTTACACCTTCGGAATACCCCAGAAGGGAATTTTCTCTACTCCCCCAATCTTCACTTTACGCCACGCCGACTCCACTTTCGTCATAAGGCGTGGAATTAGACCAAGGGGAACAAACTTTTCGAAGCGAAGTGAAGTCAAAAGTATTGGCGAAGCTTCTATGACTTCACTTCGCTTTGCTTCTAAGTTGGATCGACAAAGTTGACCTCGACTATAAAGGAGAGGTGAGGGTCGACAAAGTTGAGTCGACTGAAAGGAGAGGAAGGTTGGAACGAGTCTCTTAGATTTCGCACATAGGAGATCGAGACACAGCCCCACCCCAGGGCTATGGGGAAAGATGTAGATCGATCGCCCTAGATAGACAACTACATAGAGGGTCTCTACAAGTCTATATATTATTTTCTTTCGTTCCCCCCGTAAGATCAATATCACAACCAATAAGGTCTGCAAGTTTCACATCTAAGTAATACCCGATCCGATAGTTTACGATATAGATAGATATATTTAACAACAATATTCTAAGAAAAGATATTAATAGATATCGGTAGTTGTCCGGTCGTACCCAAACAATAATATTCCAGAGGAAAATGCACCTAAGATCAAATATTTCGAGCCGGCTTCCGTGGAAAATTCAGACTTTCTTTTTGATGCTGCGATCACATAAAAACATAAACTTTGAGGCTCAATAGCTAAATACATGGCAATTGAATCATAAGCCGAGATCATAAAGAGCATACTGCGAGTAGGAAGTGGAATTAATACAATGAATTCAAAAGCATCAAACCTCTCTTGTTCGGAAGAATCGAAACACATCGAAATGGTACCAGCCGTACTTAATAATAGAAGGATTTGGCAGAAATATGTAAAATTGTCCCTCCTAAAAAGATTATTCCAGAATAAATAGGCAATAGTTAGGAGAGGTGCGCCATCGGCGAGCAGAAGCAAGGTTATTAGATACCGCTCCGTGGGGAAAGCCCGGCCAGAACCACACGTGCAAGTTTCCCTGCATGTGGCTCGTCCGTGATAACTTCTTCGGATTTGCGTGAACTAGCGGACCGATCACTAAGTGGGGATGCTCCCTCCAGCATGAGCGAACCCTTTCGGAACTGATGTTGAATGGGCACCACTATCCCAGCCCGGATCCAGCCAGGTTCTATTGAACATGTCCTCTTCTCCTTCGTCTCCTCTCCTTTTAGTCGAGATCTTTGAACCTCGGATTTATAGTCGAGCCTACTTCGTCACCTTGTCTTGGGGCGTCTTTGGCTTTACGAGAGAAAGCTCGCCGGATAATTTATTCTCTTCCCGTCCCGGGTCATACTCCGGTGCGTCCACAGAAGAGGAAATCGTAATGCATCTTGCTCAGCAGGCGTAGCTTGAAGTGAGAGTTCCGCGGGTAAGGAAAGTGGCCTAAGAGAGGAAGCCAAACCGGCCGCGTAAGCGCAGCTAAGCTAATATGCACCGGAGAAAGCCAGGTGCCGTAGGTAAGCTCTATTCGGTCCGGAGCATTGATTCCCCATAACGAATAGGCTAGCTCTATCTTTCAATTACCTATCCTGTGCTCGAGAAGGAGCAAGCCCTCGGCCTCGAGGTCTATTTAGTTGTCTTACATGAGACTCGGGATATTCCCCACTACATGGCATGACACCTTTCGCTCATCCATTCCGCCCGCCCGTCCAGACGCGGTGCCTTTTCTCATTATCATCTACCGCCCTTTCTTTCCTCCCGGCTATTCACGCATGAAGAAAAAAGTATGTATGCTCGACTTCGGTTGCCGATAGGTAGGAGTACATTATGGCAGGATCAGTCACCCGGGCAAACAACCCTCCTCCAAGAAGAATTGTGCTATGCCCCCCCGATCCCTATAGAGCGAAAGAGCTGCCTGGTGATCCCTAGGTTGCAGCACGTCCGGTCGTTAACTCCTCGCGCCGCTGCCGCCGTTTCTAGGACCGACCGACGCCTCACCTGCACAAGTACCTACGTGGTGTCAGTCGCACATTCAACATAGCGTTCGGACTCATGTGCCTTCCAGAACCAGGGTGCCTGAAGGTAGCTGCTGCGTACGATTAGCCAGCCTTGCGGCGGCAAAAGGATTAGACGTCCCCCCATGCTATGGTTCCCTGCGGTCCAAACCCGGTGCCACATTAGGTTAGGGAGCTGGACGATAATAGCTCCTCCGCATCCCAAAGCGCGCTGCCCTCCTAGGCGCGCAACACTAAGTAATCCAAGCCAACCCACATTACTGACTAACGGCGGATAAGAATATTTCTTAGAGGTACTAAATACAACTCCATGAATGAGCAAAATGAAGGTTGCATTAATGATAAAAATCTCTGGGGAAACCGCTAAAAAAAGATTGAACATGTGGGAGGATCCGAACTAATTCTGCTTTCATTTCCCCTGTATGGAGCACTGAGTTACTTACGTTACGGTCTTCAACAGGTAGGCTGCACTGACGGCGGCTAGGAAGGCTCGCTAGACCAGCAGATCTTACATACGCAATTCCTCGATTCATTAACGTGCAAGAGAATAGCCATTCTTTCGCACCTTCTGAACTGGGCACCTTTATGACATCAAGGCAACTCCAACTTAAACTTAAACTAGCTCACTCTCATCTCAAGCTCTAAGACTGCAATTGACTGCTTGAACCATGTCACCCGGGGTACAATATACCACATTCTGAGCATTAATACGAGGATGGGAAGCAGCTCTCAGTTGGTTAGGTAGTGTGATTTTCCTTCTTCCTTGTCAGCCAATCCTTTTGAAATACCTTATTTGAAGGTCAATTATATCGAACCTGTTGCAAGCCTTCTCCAAGCAAGCCTGCTTACAGCAGGGTATCCTATTCACGTAGGACAAACGATTTCAAAAAGTACTCTGATGTTCGATTTTGAATGAAATTTGGGGAATGCTTAAGTGTTAAGGGCATCTTGCTATGGGCACATACATGCGAGTCCTCTTGCTCCAATACTTGACTTTCCTCCTACTGCTCATTATCTGGAGCTACTTCCTCCCGCATACTTATTTCCCCCGCAAGTCTTCAACCAACCAAGTCCGTCACTCAGTCTTTCAACGATCCATTTGAGTCACAACCCTCTTTCCTTCTTTATTCGAGAGTAATCTTGGCTTCTTCTTCTCGATGATGCCCCTGTGAGTCTCAATTACATCGATCCTCTTCCGTAGTGAATCCTGAAATAGAATAATATATT
>BKCP01008037.1:0-41651 GCA_008636005.1 Striga asiatica | reverse complement strand
TTTGTAGACTGGACGTGTTGTTCAGTTGAGTAGACTGTGCATATGGGAGTGGATCCTAGATGATATGCTCAGTCGAGAGGGCCTTATACTTGGATGCTATCTGAGTGTGGGGATTTGTAGTCTGGAAACCTGGTCGATAGACAAGGGTGTTTGTTGAAGGCAAGGGAACTCTAAGATGAGATAGGATACCTATATATGACAGTGGTTTAAGTGATGGGTGATAGACCATGCACTTGCCTTGGATAGTGAGAAGGCATTTCGTCATACAATGTATGGGAGACATTGTTGATCGTGTTCTCGAGGACTATGAAGACCAAGGAGTCATGAGTAGTGATCCCGTACTTAGTGTACTGGTTTAGTAGGGAAGCCTTGTGTTAAGGCACCGTTAAGAAAGGGGTAGTCCCCAACTTGTGGAGTGCTATGGGGGACTTGGATATAGATTGTGTGCCGAGTGAGGAGCTTTGCGGAGCGTACTCCGGTAGACATATTCCACTGCGAGATATTGAGTGCTGTCCGTGCTAAAGACAGGTTAGGTTAGCTCAGATGGTTGGACATGCTGAGCGCAGCACGGGGAGATATCCCGAAAGTGTTGGATCTGGTTCCACCATCATTGAAAAAGGCAGGCGTTTAAAAAAAAAATACCAGGAGACCACTACCAAAAAAAAAGGTAAAAGCACAGCCGGGCGGAAGGATGAAGCGAGCCTATTCCAAACAATAGAGCTCAACATTTCAAAATTTTAGTCTGTACTTCATTGACAGTAGAATGCTCCATTTTCTTATTTATAAGTATATATATAATACAACCGAACAAATCCAGAAGAATAATACACATCCAAGGATTCCTCTCCTTTCGCGTCGAGACTATGTTATAACCTTTCCTTCACTGCGCTTCGAAAAGTTTGTTCCGTCAAAATGGGGTTTTATCAAACGTTTCTGCCCATCGATGAGGAATCATACGCAGCAGGTCCAAACTCCCCCCCTCACTAGTGCTTACTTTTGATCCAATGCATTCTCATTTTGTCCATTTTTCATGAAATTGATTAGTGCAATTTGACTCGCTGCCTATTTTACGGGGGACTCTTCGCCTTACTAGCTGAGACCAAGGACGCGCCATACTTAACGTCCTATTCTCGGATCAGCTCCTAACGTACAGTTCGCCCAGTCCTTCGTCCCTCTCCTCTCCCCAACTTTAGAAGCAAAGCGAAGTTCAGTCATAGAAGAGAGGTTGGATGTAATTGAGCTTGAGTTTGCCTTCCTTTTAGACCTACCACTGGAATGGAAGAAGGAAGCTCGTTCGTGTCATACGAGCTGCACTTGCTTGGAAAGCGTAGAGAGTAAAGCTGAATGAGATGTGCTAGACCGGGGCTTCCCTCGGCCACTAAGCGATAGACTTGTGTTGAAGGATGTCGGGCGGACATTCGTAGTATGGGGAAGAAGTGGCTTTTTTCTTTCCATAGTAAATACATCGGCAACTACAGGTTCGATGTAATTGACCAAGGAAGGAGTTTGAAATTTACGATGAACACTGAACCTAACAGCCGAGGAGAGGATAGATGTAATTTAGAAGAGTAGACAATCCTGTCACCGCTCCGTGGGCTTCTTTCTATGATTACACTACTCACAAATCTATCTATGTAATTTCTTACTTAACTTTACCTGTCTCCGATTGCCATGCTGCGCCTTTCGCTCCTTATCCCGTACAGAACCGAAGTCAATCTTATTTAAAGATTCAGTCACACCTGTATAGGTATATCACTCTAGTTAAATAAAGAAATACACCCCTACAATTCGTGCCTCGGTCTATTACTTAATTGACATTGAAGAAGAACAAATTTCTATGACTTCACTTCGCTTCATTCGTTGGGTCGATTACATTGAGAGAATCTTAAGGGCTTTGCTCTAACCAACTAAGCTACCTTAACCAACTTCTTTCCTACCCCATTTCGTTCTTCCTTTTGCTCTTGTATCGTATGAGAAGAAAACTACAAAGATCGCTACACGACTTCAACAGAAAGGATTGGATATTCAGCCTGTCCCGAGTATTCGTTTTATATAGGACGAGTTTGAGCCAGCCCTTCGTAGATCCTGGCCAAGGCCATGTAAAAAGGCCATTTCCTTTTGGTCTCTCACTAATACATCGCCCCCCTCTTCGTCAAGTTCTTCTCTCATCTCATTGAGAAAGTCTATAAAACATTCGTGGGGGTTGTAGGCTGCATTTTCTGCCAAGGTAGGATTTTGGGCAAGCATTTCTTCAAAAATGCCATAAGTGTCCTGTTTCCGCTCCCGGATCTGATGATCTCTATTTGCGAACTCTACAAATCTATTATAGTCTTTCTGCGAGGAACAATTGTCGAGAGCCTCCTTGATCTCCGACCAATAGACCCTTTTTTCTTTATCAAGGAGAAATGGGCTATTAGCATTTTCCATGGCCCGTATTTGATTGATCATCGAAGATTCCAAACCAACATTGTGGTTCACGGGCCAAGGCTCTAATAGAACTCCGACCTCGAATGAATCCTCCGTGCTCTCCGACTGGCCTCCCCAGTCCTCTCTTTGGGCGAATAAAGGCCCCTGGCCACTTTCTTCCGTGGTTGGTGCTACAGAAAATGATATTGTCCCGGTTCTCACAATATTTCGTAGATTCGTATTGGCCGGTACAACCAATCTAGTGTCTACTTCTATTGGAGGTAATTGGTTGAATACTTCTACTTCGACGGATGCATTCTCGGGTAGCGTTTCTTGCGCCGCGTTTAAAAAAGGTTCTGCGGCCTGGATAAGTTCATTGAACATGAGGTGGCTTTTCAAGTATATATAGAATAAGCACTGTGAACTATCGCCTTCAAAAAGATAGCTGAACCTGCTTCTCCGCTTACCAGCTCAATTACCTCTCTCCGAATTTCTATGACTTCACTTCGCTTCGCTTCATTCGTTGGATCGCTTTGCTCTCCTCAGCATTGACACCCTTCGAAGTCTTCGATCTTAAACTCTCATTTATATATTATACTTATAAAATGAGGTTAGAATAAAAAGAAGATAAGTCGTGTGGAAGGTCTTTGTGTGCCTACCAGATTCATGGCCTGTCAAGATCGTCTAGTGTGTCAACCTTATGACAGTTTTAGTCTTGATTTGTTTCCAGGAGCAGAGATGGAATGAAATAAGCAAGAAAAGTCCATAGCGTAAGGAGCATACCGGGAGGGAGACTTGATAGATAATAGATAGCGGAGAGATTGAGATAAAGCAAGAAAAGGAAAAGATAGGCTGTAACTGCCAGCGTTGAGTATTAAAAAATTGTTTATCAAAGACTAAATTACATCTATCCTGACTTCTGCAACTGAGATAGAGAAGGGAGTTCTTACATCGAGTTCGGAGTTGAGGTCAGGGACAGGACAGTAACTGCTACCTTTAATACTTGATAGAGGAAAGGCTGT
Organism: Striga asiatica; assembly: GCA_008636005.1. Taxonomy (NCBI): domain Eukaryota; kingdom Viridiplantae; phylum Streptophyta; class Magnoliopsida; order Lamiales; family Orobanchaceae; genus Striga; species Striga asiatica. The sequence goes on along the minus strand of BKCP01008037.1, from coordinate 38,223 downwards.
TCAATCAAGCTATAGCATTTGGGACACAAGCTATCGATTCTACCTAAAAAGAGAAAACACACCTTTGACAGCTGAACTGAAGCCTGTAATATTAGACTTTCAAAACCCTTTCTTTATATTTAGATCCATCTATCTCGCTGCTTTCTTTCTCATATTCAGGCTTTGCACTAACGGGATGAATGGGAAAGCGCAATGGCTTCCTCGATATAACTCTTCATTTACAAAGAAGGATTAGAATATTATTATTCTAGAAGATGAGGTCAATTACATCGAGCCAATAGGATGACCCATTGACGCAGTTTTCCCCTCACTAAAAGCAACAGACAGACTTGCTTGACTGGCAGGACTGGCACTGGTACCGATCTTGCGACATTTATTGCTGGTACCGATTCTGCGCAAAACATATATTCTTGGCTAGGCAAGGGGGCTGCGCTAGGCCATTACGACGACTCTTGCGCCTTGCTGCGACGAATGCGCTCTTAGTAAGTGCCTCGAGAATAGGCTTTGAGGGGGAGGACGGAGGGAATATCTTATATAGGAGATCCTTCTTAGTCCACCCGTAGGACAGGGAAGAGAGGAGAGCAAAGTGAGTCTCGACCATACAAACGAAGCGAAGCGAAGTTCAGTCATCAAAAAGAGGAGAGGTTTTAAAGATCTCGACTGTGAAGGAGAGGAAAGGAGAATTTGCCATTCAATCTTGTGAACTAATCGAGACCTAAATGGGAATGACATAAAAAGTCTCTTTCAAAACCTAGCATTATTGAAAGACGGCTTTCAGAATAGGCTTTTTTGTACGAAGAGAAGGTTACACGTATATATAAGTAATTCATTGTGCTAAAGGAACCACTTTGAGGATCAATCCCTTACTGAATGAATTTTTGATCAGTGATCACAGAAGGAGAAGGCACTGTGAATGCTTTCTATGAGAACCTCTTTCCTTTCTGGCTACCAAACGTGCAGCAAGTGCTGCAGGGATAGGATAAAAAAAGTCTATATCATTTTGGTTCTCTCTTAGGGTAATCTGTGGGGGAGACTTGTATTGCACAAAAGTAATGGAATTTATAAGACGAGAAAAGAAAAAGAAGAAGAAAGCTCAGTGGCAGGTTCAGCACTATCCATCCTGCGTTATTCCCTATCATCTGATGGCACCAGTCCCTGGAAAGGCAAAGTTGAATCTTTCTTTTGAGATTTTGAACTTTCTCTTTCTATGACTTCACTTCGCTTCGTTCTTATGGACCCGAATCCATTAGTATTACACATTTTCTTTTCCAAGTTCAATCCCCTAGTATATGAAAAATTTCGTTGTTGTGGAATAAGAAGCCTTCGTATCTTAATGTAGAAAAGAAAGGCATAAGTAGCTAATCTGAGTCATTGCGTCCTCTACGGAAAGGCCAGCCATCGGATCTCTTTCTCTTCCTAAGGTCTCATCTATTCTTCTTAAGAAAAATCCGATAAGGAAGGAAGAGGCAGGAAGACACATCAAGTTTGTAGACAAGAATTAAGCTCAATCCCTTTGAAGACATAGGTTGGCCTATATGTAGATCTTAGTGGACTGAGAGAGCGAGCTCGAAAGGAAGGGGCTTTTTCCGTCTTTCCGGGGCAAGCGTCTGATCAAATCAATAAAGAGAATCTGGCTCTAAAAAATGGAAGGGATTCCCGAAATCTCAGATCCTTAGAAAAAGGAATTCGGACTTGGTTAGTTCGAAAAGTCAAAGGGTTTGCCAAGAATTAGGTCTTCCGGAATCGCTCTAGTTCAGTTCGTGAAACGTAATGTGGTTGAGCTAGATGAAGTCTCATTGCAGGAGGAGATTTTATTGATACAGAAAGAACAAAGGAAAGACGGGAAGGAATAAGACTACATAAGAGAATACTCTCTTTTGACTTTATTGACTGGTGTCCCGCGGAACGAAGGGGAGAAAGAGCCAATGATTTCGACGAGGCCCTTCCCTAAAAGAAGGGTCAAATGGATCAAGAAGGAGGCGAGAGGGAGTGGTTGGCAAACCAAATTGACCGATCCGGCATCTCTTTCGTTCAATAATGCCTTTGCTTTCAAGACGCTATTTACCAATAAGAATAGGAAAAAGACACTACCTTTTTGTTTTGAATTGAAGAAGCCGAAGGGGTGCACGAGCGCTGCGGTAACGAGCCGTAAGAAAGATGAGCAGAGCTTTCCTTCCGCCGGCCTTTATAGTAGTAGGGGAGCGTGGTGAAATAGATAGACGTCCAATCCTGAAGCAGCTAGTTCCTCGGCCTTAGTCTTGGGCTGATCTCACACTTCAATCAACCCCTTCGTACTTCGATCCAATCAATCGATCGATCAAGAGGCTAATCTCTTTTGTTTGGGCCGGTAACTAAAAGAAAGTCCTCGCTTTCTCTTGAACAAGGAACGGGCAGCATAGCATTAGCTTCAATTGAACAAGCTCAACCTTGATGAAAAAGAAAAGAAAGGGGGTTCGGCGTACTAAAGAAAACACTCTTTTCAACAACAAAAAACACCGACAACAAAACAAAAAAATAAAACATATTGAAAAGAAAAATGGAGTATCTATCTAAGGAGTTAGGAGAACTAAAAAGAAAGAATAACTAGCAAAATAAATGACAAACAAGAAAAAAGAAAGCGTTCGTGCCCCGCAAGAGGCACTCACTCGACGATGAGTTACCGAGAATATCCTAACTCGGAACAAAAAAACAAGGAAATAGTTGTGTCCCAGGAAGAATAAAAAAAGCTACTGTCCAGATAACCATAAATATCCACGCAGCAGAATTCACTCTTTTTTTCCGGCCGGAAAGGAAAATCAAAAAGTCAAAAACAAATATCTTTAGTGAATAAGTTGACATCCATGGCATTAGCGGGACGGGGGACTAGTATGACCGGACGAGCTGACAAGAAAGAGTTGGAATGAGATGCAGAGACCAGGTAAGGAGGCGGGATCACGTGAAAGTCAAGAAAAAGAACCAGGAAAATCTTTTGATTTTGAAAAACAGAGAGAGAGAGGGGGAGTGATCTATAGTGGAGGGATACCAGTAGCTTTCACCATGAACAATATCAAAATGACTTGGGGCGGGAGAGGGCAAAAGTGAAAGCGAAATTTATGAGGTCCCCCGGAAGAGTAGAAGAGCTGGTCGGAACGAGATCCCACCCCACCCATGCTGATCGCGAACTCTCGATAGGTGGGAAGGGGCTGATCGAAGATCATCAGTGGTCTACGAGAGGGGTAGTACTCTAGGGTAGTTTTCCATAAGGTTTCTTAGTTGAAACAAAAAAGTAGAGTTAGAACAATCTTTTGTTGATTCAATCAGCGTCCGACAACACGATTCTATCTTTCTCCAAAGAGGCTATCGTCCCGCCACGTTTCACTGTCCTGTCGTAAACAACTTTTGAGTTGCATCATTTTCATTTGTCGTTTTTTTCCAACTCAGAGAGGAGGGCTCTTTCTTTTCAAAGGGACCGAGCTTTTCTTTTTTCTTCATTTTATTTGGAAGATGGTGAGAAAAAAAGCAGAATGTGACTTGCTAATTGCGGAAAAGGCCCGTCTCCGGTTCAACTGCCCTTTGCCTGTTATACCCTCGCAGAGGTTCATGCCGTGTGTGGATCGAGCTCCGGTCTAGTTGACCTTTCCTGTGATCGAGACTGTGGTCTACGTGTGCGGTACGTTGGCTATCGTGGTTCGGTTAGGGTGGCTAGTGCTCTTTTTGAACATAACATAAAAAGTCAATTGCCGTCATGCGGTCGGTGCGGCGAGCATCAATCCACCTTGCGCGTGACTTGCTTGCCTTTCACCAGTAACTCCACGGAAGCGTTTGGTCCTCTGCGCCTGATTGCGTCCGCACTTTTAAAGAGAAGGTTTCGCCAACAAAGTAAAAGCGCTTGGCATTGGCTTGCGTATAGCTCCATCCTACTAACCGGGGATTTCAAACTCTTTAAAAAGATACCCATTCCTGGGAGGAACAAAGCGAAGCGAAGCGAAGTGGTAGAACGAAGCGAAGCGCAGTCAGCTCCTAAGTCCTGTGCGAAGAACTTCTTTTTCGCCAGGTTTCATTCGATTTGTTGTGGATTAGATGATGGAAAAACCTGGGGCTATCGTGTGCTCTCAGCGAGCCCCCTTCTCAAGAAGCTTCAAGTCGCTCAACCACCGACCGGGAGCCCTTGCCACAAGCAACCGGGCAAAGAAAGTTCCTGTCCCGGAAAAAGAAAAGAAGGTCACTCAAATGTCTATGACTGAACTTCGCGGGACAACTGGGAATTGCTTTCCCGATCGACCAGTGGCGATTCCTAGGAGCCTAGCAGCATATAGAGTCGTGAGACGCTCTACTTCCTCGATCAGGTCAAGTCCAGAAAGTTAGGAGCTTGAAAAAGTAGAACCTTTCTCCGTGGTCCATTGACCTGGCACTTTTGAAGCTTGTTTCCAGCAATCGAACTAGACTTCACCAGACTGCCCCCTTCTTTCTCCAAGACATGGGAGTTTTTGGCGTAAGATTCTATTTCTTCATATTTCGACTTAGATGAAGTTTCTTTACTACAGCTGCTAAAAAAAGTTGTTTTGGACGATGCATAATATGTAGAAAGCCCGTTTTCTTTCTAGTTTTCCATTCTGCCTGTTGGTCTACCTTCTCTCCTCCTGGATAAGGCAGGATAGACAGTAAGTAAAGTAGGTACCTGATGCGAAGCCTCGCTGCAATGTCCCATCGAGAAGTAAGGCACGAAGAGTTTCCATGATGTGGCGATGTTTTCGTTGAGCACGCCCTTTTGAATGGCCACAAATTCACATATGTAAGATGGCTTGAATGAAAGATGCCGAGCAGGCGACTTCCAAGACCAAATATAGATCCCGGGATCGGCGCGAGGGAAGATCGGTCTAAAGCCCTTCGCCCCCGCATCAGATCTATCTTCTCGGAGAAAGCCCAATACTAATATGGACTTGCTTCTACGTTCTTGACAGCCCATAGGTCAATGGAAGGTTCAGCAGGTTAGAAAGAATCCGTTCCATGGCGGTTTTCTTCCACTAGTGCCCGTTCCGTCAATTCTCAAATTTGGATCCAAATCTGATTGGGCCTAGAAAACTCATCCGCTTGTCAACAAAGAATCGAATTAGAATCATCAGACTTGTTGCTGACCTTATTCAGCTTTCCAGCAGCTCGGCAAGAATAAAGCATCTTTATGTCAATAAAACTGATCAAGAAGGATTGGTGGTTCGATGTAATTGACCTTCTCGCTCGATCTATAGTAAAGAAATGCCTACCCTCCCAATCCGATCGTACTTCTCTTATTCAAAAAGTAGTTTGTGGATCATATTCTTTCTAGGAATCCCAAAGATTAGAACTAGAACTCCGCGCGCCCGTCTTTGGCTGGAAAAGGTCAATCTTAAAAAACATTCCGCTCATTCGCTCGCTTGGCGGAAGAGAGGGATGAATTCCCCATTGGCTGGCTAGCTTGTTCCATTCCGTAGCCTTTTTTTTGGGGACCGGCTTCCCGGGTATCTAAACCGCTCGAGGCTCGACCATACAAACTTTTCGAAGCCTATTTCTTTGAATTCAAAATCAAAGGGTGCGGTGTAGCTTTCTTCTCTTATGATCGAAAGTCAATGTAATCGAACCTCTCATCTTAATATGCTTACCCCCAAACTTTTCTGATTCGCCCCAACATTCCCCACTTGTCCGACTGTTGCTGAGCAGTTTTTGGATATCAAACGGACCTCCCCAGAAGGTAATTTGAATGTGGCCGATTTCCCCTCTTTTGCAATCAGTTTCGCTACAGTACCCGCTGCTCTAACTAATTGTCCACCCTTTCCAAGTGTTCTTTCTATGTTATGTATGGCCGTGCCTAAGGGCATATCGGTTGAAGTAGATTCCTCTTTTTGAGAAAGAAAAACCCCTTCCCAAACTGTACAAGCTTCTTCCAAAGCATACGGCTTTCTGGATGTAGATGATGATATCTATACAGACGGATCTTATATATATCGTACAATGAAGTACCACACGGGTGGATATCCATATGAATCCAAATCTGCCGAATCACTCATGGTATGATCTTCTACATCCTAGGTCTTCCCGTTCCGTCATCTGGCTTATGTTCTTCATGTAGCATTCAGACCGAATGACTCTATGAAAGTCGATACTTCCACATATTATGGGTAACGTAGGAGACATCTCTATTTTTCCCCCATTCCCACTGCTTCTCAATTACACCTTCCCTCTCCAGGGACTGAACTTCGCTTTGCCAATACTTTATCCTTCACTTCGCTCGGTGTAGCTAAACAACTGAACTCTTGCTTTGAAAACTCGCTCTGTCCCTTTTAGCTCGTCTCATTTCGTTGTAACACCAGGCCTTCGCGGCCGTGAGCGTCCCTCAAAAAAACTCGTTCCTTCCCTTCGTCTCATTTCGCCTCGGTCTCTTGTCTTGTCTTCGCGTAGCTTCCTTCTCTTCGGTTCGGTCTGTTAGCTTCGCTTTGTTTGTACCTCGCACTTGAATAGTTTCCGACTACCTTTCTCAATTACATCGACCCTTGACCTGTGAGTGTGCCTCGGTAAAGGAACTAATACCACGATCTCCTCTAGGGCCTAATTGAAGTAAATAAGTCCTTCTATCCCGCATTGCTAGTCTTACTCTTTTACCTTCTTATCTGATTTCACTAGTCTCAGGGACATCTCTTTAAATCCTTCTTACCTTTTTAATGAACTCCTAATGCCGCATTGGTATGTCTTCTTTAGTTTTGCCCGCAAGGGTGTAAGAAGAAGTAAGGCAAGCTTTAGATTGGCTTTCCCGGGATTTCGGTTTAAAGTTTAAAGGGGGCTTACTGGACTTCCTGCTTGACTTCTTTACCGTATTGCTAGCACAGGAAAGAGAGAGAAGGAGTGTAATCCATTTCAAACCGGATTCCTAACCCCCTTCCGCAACTGGCTGGAGGAACTGATCTTTTCTTCGTCACAAGTGTGCTTGGAATCTCAGTTTTTTGATAAGGAAATGGCTCTTAGCCGACTTCTTTCACATCCACCGCACCGCTTGTTGCATATGTAGAAAAAGCACTTCGCTTCTAAAGTTGAGGTCAATTACATCGACCCTTTGCTAGGCCTAGGCACTTCTACATTAGCGCACTCTCTCTTGCATTTCTGATTCATTTGTATGGGCGGTCTTTCTTGTGAGGAGCTACATCTTTCCTTTCATGAAGGAGTGAGGGGGGTTCATGGATATGGACCACGAACGGAGATAGACGGATTGACACTGATTCTTACTGATAATAATCAGCCAACACAGGATTACCTACTTGGAAATCCCTCTCAAAGCCTTCGACGTACCACAGCCTCTTCTCAAGCAGCTTATTCTACTGCTTCAGTACGTGTAGCTATATGGTTCTTGGGGTTGTTCCTTTCGAATAAACGCCTCCTAAGAGAAAGACCTCTTATGGCTCTTCCTTGGTCCGGAGCTCTTTTTCGTTTCGTGGTTCGGCAAGCCGTGGTTACCGTTACCCAACAAACGAAGCAAAGCGAAGTGAAGTCATAGAAGTTATCGGGATTGGCTAATGCCGATTTCCTTCTTACAATTCGTACCATGCCCTATTCTCTTTCCTTGCTTCGAGTTCGATTGCCAAAAGCCTTTTTGTTACTTTCTTTCGCTTTCAGGATCAGAGTTTTCCAGTTCTTCAGGAATAGCCGGGAAATTCAGTTTCTTATTCGGCATGTGTTGACTTGGATACCCGATAATCGCACTAGGAATAGAAGAGGAGTGTTGTTATGCATAAAATAAAGACTCCCAGTATAAATGGAACAGAAGAAACAAAGAAGGAAAGCAAAGCAGAGAAAAAGAAGGGGAAGCTAAGGCCATAAAGAAAAGGCCAAAACTTGCGAGAAAAACGAGGCAAGGCTTGGCTTATTCGATAGCATTTGTGGCATCTATAAGGGAGGAGTCGGTGTAAAAGAAAAAGAAAGAGAGAAAAGGAACCTGTTGGAGAGGAAAGATTACATTTTTCATAGAATTCTTAGCTTCTCTTTGTTGGACCACTTTTATGAATCTGAAATCTAAAACATAACTAGCTCATTTCTTTCCTTAGTATTTTCAGTCTTGTTTTCTATTTTAGAATCAGATCATCTCTAATTGGCAACCTGGTCACCAAGTCATCTTTAGTGGCTACCCTTTACTTATTGTTGAGAGAATGCTCCTCTTCTGCATCTGATCGTTCCTGGGAAGAGAAAGAGTCAAAGAAATCGACAACCTAAATACTTGGTCGATAGAGATTGATTTTTCTTTATCGATTGGCTTGGTGTTCCGTGTACCGCACCGAAGCTTTAGCTACAACTGATACGAGCTACTGAAACTGAGGCGAGCTACTCTATTAAGATGTGAGAAATAAGATCCTTAAATTGGTGCGTTTTTAATACTTACTTTTCGAGAAGCTTCCGTACCCGATATACGAGTGTAGCTTGTATTGTATCTAGTTGTGAAAAAGCGCGGTCTCAAGAGAGGAATGCCCGGGTTGATGGGTATTCCGAACGATCCTAGCGAAGTGTAGCTACGTTCCTTAGTAGTTGTTAAAACCCTAGCTCGCGCAGTCTCGCGAAGGATCAGTGCAGTGAAGGGATGCCTGACATAGGTAGCCCGAACGATAAGGGAACGGACTTTTCGAGCCGTGACCGTATCAGTAGCTTCGCAGCAGGAAACGAAACCGAGCCCTTGGATCTGGCATTTCCTGATCTTGTTTGGCTAGAATCTCCCAGTTTGGGAATAATACCATAATAGAAGAAAGAAGAAGAGGAGCTCACTCGTACCTCGGGGAGTCGAAGTACCAGAGTCAAGGGATTCGTAGTCCAGGTCAAAAGGGCAAGTGAAGAGGTCAGGCTGGATTTAGGAGTTGGGTTGGTAACGGGATGTGAGTCAGTCCTCTCTCTTGGTCTCTCAATTACATCGACCCTCGGGTGGTCGCATAATATCTTTTGAATAAAGGAACTGGTTTCGGAGCGGAGTAGTAGAAGGCAAGGCTGCCAGTCGTGTAAGTAGTTGTTGTTCTGTCAGTAGTTCTGTCTGTCCTCTCTGGTAATTAGGAACTCACTCATAAAGGGAGTCGCTATGGGGGATTCGGAGTACTGGAAGTCGAGAGAAGATGGGGTAGCAGTCCTCGTAGACAACAAGAGTCTTACCCAGCTAAGCCAGAAAACAATGGTCAAAATAAATTGAATTGTACAGATAAGGCACTTGGAATCTTCCTGAAGATGAAGAACATCATAAGCAACGGGTCTTGAATGAAGTGCGCTTTCTCAATCCAGCTCGATTTCCTGCTCAGATAGTTTCCCCAAAGGATCGATCTGAGATTCCACTGGTCTGACTGAATTGAAAGGGTTGCAGAATAGATACCAGAATGAGTTAGGAGTACGAGGGCCAATAAAAATAGCATCTTTTACACGTAAGGCCTTCGTCAAATGATTTCGCTTTCAGTCGAGAAAGAGATTGCAATTCGTATTCCATTGGGAACTCGAGTTTCTGTGTAGAAGGAAATTCCTCTAGTGACTCCAGAAATTGCATATAATAGAGTTTCTTTTTCATATATATGGAGGTGGAATCAATACCCAATTGGGGTCGGAGGAAGCAGACGGGCGGGAAACCCCTTAAAGGAAAGGGGAGTACAGAAGATGGTACGAAAACGAATCCTCTATTTGAGTTTTGAGTTTAGGACTGCTGCCATTCGGATCGATCAGGTTTTACAGTAAGTAAGAGCGAAGAGTTGGACGAGAAAGTCCAGTACCAGTGCCTGTGCCATAATAGAAAGGCCAACCAACCAAAATATCTTGAACTAAGGAATTTCACCTTCTATCCATGCCATCTCTATGGAGAGCATCGCCCAAATCACTTTCAGATTCGAGCTCATCTTCCAGAAAAAAAAAGGCTTGCGCCCGTAAGTCAGTGTAAGGCGAGAATTGGAGAATAGGAAAGACTTGGTTTAGAATCTGTGCCTTCGTTCCGGCTATAGTCCATTAGCAAGCGAGTAGGGGATCGATTCCTTCCGTTCAGTAAGGGAATACAAGCATTACGGGGTGTTTTCATTTCTATATATGAATCTGACTCTTCCCAACTCAAGTCAAGCGAAGCATAGTGAGGAAGGAGGAGAAGAACTGCTAGAGAAAGGCTAAAGCTAAAGCAGCAGGAGATGGATGGAGCGATCAACCACTAGAAGGTTATTCTCGGCTAGGGAGAAAGGAATAAGAATCCGATCCATTTAGAAAGTTCGGGTAGCTATGATGGAAATCAATCGATTGGTTCGCCATGGCCGGAAAAAGATCAAATCCTTCCCCAGGGCAGGATGAGGATTCCTTTCTTACCATTATTCCATGCTAGGCTCTTCAAGACCTCTCCTTCGACTGGTGGGGACGGATGCTCCAGTCTTCAATCTTCATTAGGTAGCGCCGGCAGACGTGGGTGGGAATTCCTCTCATAGCGAGTAGTCTGTTTAGAAGAACTCTTACGAAGGATCAGTCTATCTTCCCTGTCATGATTGCAGCATAGTTTCTGTGACTATATACGAGATTTTCTCTGAATTCTCAATAAAGTAATATTTGATATGAGCTCTCGTACCTCCCGGTGCTGGAGAAACTCTTCCCGGGATTCACTGATTTAGGAGTGAACGAAGCCAAGTGGCTCAGTAGCCTTTCCGGGTCCTGGTTCTAGGGCGCCCTCGTAAAGATCAGAGTCTCCTCCCCGGAGAAAGAGACTGATTTAGTGAAGTCTGGCATCTGTTCTTTTGAATGAATCCGGTGATAGTCCTTCCTTGGCTTCTACTTGAGATTGGTTTGGTCTTCTTGGTTGAATGTGAAGTTGTGATCAGCTTAGCAGTAAATAGCTCTTTTTTAGCGAAAGTCGGATTCTGCTTGGGTGGCCTTCTCTCTCTAAAGGGAGTTACGCCAAAGGTAGTTCGGTAAGCCTCGGGTCATAATCTAGTATGACCGAAGCATTAGCCCTGTCTCTATCCTAGGGCTAAGGGCCCATAGACTGGACTGAGTGCGGTGAGGTAGCTTAGGATGATGAAAGCGTACCTGATGACTTTCGTACGTTCTTCTGTTAGCACGCATCCAGTGACCGATGAATCTGTTGTTGGAATAAGCGTAAGCGCAGCAAGAGAATTCGCTGCTTTTGTGCCAACCTTCTCGCCAAGGAAAGAAGTCCAATAGCAGCTGATCTTAGCTTTGAGCACTTATTCCTTTTGTCCCCAGCTACCTCTGAGAGTGGTCACGAGCTTATTGGAATCAGAGCTTTTTCAAGCATTCCCATAGTAAGAAGGTCAACCGAAGCCAATCCATCTCTGTTAACGAATGCTCCTACTCCTAACGGTTCTATATCATCGTCCTATAGATGGGAGAATGATAAGATAGAGTGGATAGTGGGGCAGAATCCGCCTCGTATGTCAATGTCAGCTTTATTGCCTTTCCTTATCCGTCATATCAGGAGCTCAGCAACAACAACTCGGAACTACTGCTCTTGCTGAAACACTCTCCTTAGGACAGCTCTTTCCAGTGATCATGAGGCTCGTACCTCGGGATCGGAACTATCGGATATTAGCACCACTTTTCGATCAGCTCCAGAGGCGGACATCGAAAAACGGCATTTACATCATCAGGAGTAGCTGGCGAAGACAGGCAAGGAACTACGGCTTCTACTAAAAGCGGATCAGGCGATGGAAGTCTTGCCGCAGGCCTCCCATGTACTAGACCTTCTGTCCCGCCATAATAAATAAAGCGTGTACTTTCCGCGGCTCTACATCCCTTCTGGGAAGGAAGCTCAATTCTCGATCGTCATGTTTGATCGGATTTCAAACCCGATAATAGGTTGAACTAAACCCAGACCGGAGTTGGACTAAGAAAGTGATGACTTGCGCATCCAAGTGTTTCACCCCCGTCGAAACAGAAAACGTATCTACATCAGGCAACATCAGCCATAAAGCTCTAACATGCCCCCGGAAAGGGTAGGTGGGTGGGGAAGGCTAAGCAATCATCTCGTAGGGAATTTTCTAACAATCACCCTAGAGCGTTAGGGGGGGTTCTCGTTCGAAATGTGTATATCCAATCGGTCAATCCAACATTTTTTTCTCTTTACCTTCGATCCACTCTGTGGATCCCCCTTCATCTTCAGGCTTCGGAGCTGCTATCTATGCAATGAAGTCAAACGAAGCAGCGAACCAATGCACTTTACCCTTCATTTTGAGTGCAACAATTCCTTTACCGGCCGATACCCCTATCCAGGGGCATTCTTTAGCTACCATTCATAAAAGGTTATTCGATAGCTGCTGATTCGAGAACAAGGATTCATTGTGCAGCTGAGTCAATAGGAGCCGTGCCGGTTGGGGGAAGCGACTATGGTATTTGTAATGCCCGAACCTGGGCAAAGGCCCTTTCTTTTTCTACGCAAAGCGAAATACAAGTGTCAACTTGTTCCGAAGGGCTCTGAAGTCAAGATGAATATGCACGAGCTAGCACTCGGATTAGGAAAACTGGAAACCTAAACCTTCTGTCCGGTCATAACCCGTTAACTTTGGGATGGGTAAGAGCTCCCCGAAGCGCTACCTGCAGGGGCGCTAGTCAACAGCTAACTGACCAAACATACCCACCACTAACGCAATTGTTGTTTCGGAGTTAGCATTCATAGCAGATTCCCCCTCACAATTGATGAAATTCCTCAAGGACATCTTAAAAAAGATATTATATCTTTCTTTTTATCTTTGTACCGGTAGGGAGGTTATTATTATGATATATAATCAATCTCGGGTGCTCTTCGACTTACTGGATCTGGAAAGTGCTGGTTCGAGCCCAGCTCGTGCCCTAAGCAAGACATTCTGGTCATAGAGTGAATATCGATGAGCTCGTCTATATGCTTAACACTGGCAATTCATCCGCGCCTCCTCCTGTTGACAGTAGTAGTGCAGACCCTGCTGTGACATGCCTTGATGCGAGGCTGGTCGATTGAGGACGAATTGGTGGGGAATGGTTTATAACGAGCCAATCCTCGACTCCTTCGTCCGGAGTCAACTGGCAATCGAAAGGCACATAGAGGCCGCACTTGTGGCGGACTCAATTACATCGACCCTCAAGTTTTCTTTGAAAAAAGACATCAGATAAGGGGCTTTCTTTTCTACCCTACTGGACGAGTAAGGTTGAATTGGACGGTCTAGAGGAGGAGAAGTTAGAAGTTCCGATCCCGGTTTAGCCGGACTCGTATCTGTCTCTTCCTTATCTGTCTGATGAGAGAGGACTTTAGAGAATCAGCCCGTTTAGGCCTCCTCATCGATCGCAAGATTTCCCGTGTCGAGGGTATGGTTGGCATTCTTTCCAAAGTGAGTTGTAACCATGACATTTTTTCTGACTATATTTTCTTACTTGAGTATGCACGCTAGCCCGTACACTTGAAAGCAGGAAGACCGTTAGCAGGCCTGTTAAGGCGGGGGGGAAGGTGTCACATTAGAGGATCAGAGGTGCACAGCACCAGTAGCGGGCAGATCGCGTAAAGGCGTGTGAATGAGGTAGACCGTAACTCCTAATCCACCTCCACCCAGAGTGCTTTATCTTCTCCTCGCTTTGCGCCTATGAATGAGAGAGGGCCTTCTTTGTCTATTAGTTTTGACTAAGTCTCTTCTTCTCTTCTTGAGTGATCTTCCTATGAACATTTATGAAATGCTTCTATTGCGCGATCATGACAGCAGCAGCAGTCAATTACATCGAACCTAAGTCCAACTCTTTTTATTTTATTAGGGCCGAAGCATATTTGAAGATTTTCATTGGCGACTCCGGAGGGGGTGTATAGCTCAGTTGCATCAACACTTGTAGAATCCCGCCGGCAGAGTCTATTTGTTCAAGTCTATTTTATCATCCAAATGCTACGTACGATGCTACCAAAGAGGGAAATAAGTTTTCCTATTATTCATGAAGACTTGATAGAAAGAATGACGAATTGTAGCATGATTCGCCTACCTGGACTGATACGAATAAGGGTAGCTGATTCGTCAACAGACAAGAACACGGAAAGAAGGGATGCGAGGCCTTTCTTTATTATGCAAGATGTTAAACTTAATGCCCATTTGTTAAAATCAAGTTTGTAGAGTACTAAATTTATCTAGATTATTCTAGAATAATGTGACTAGTCAAAGGCGGCAATAGACAAATATTTACAGGGGAAAAGACTTCGAAGATGAACGAATGATAGAAAGGAATGGTCGAACCGGTGTATTCCAGATCTATTTCTGGGCTAGCAGGTGTGTTCTAAATAATAGAAGGAAAAGAAAACCCAACGAACGAAGCGAAGCGCAGTGAAGTCATAAGTATTGGCGAAGCGAAGTTCAGTCATAGAAGCTAAGATCAGAATTAGGTGGAACACCAATTCCATGGGCTGAGTGTCGTAGGCCAAAATGGATTTCACTCTTTCTCTCCTCTAACATGAGAAAGACTGAGGTTCGATTCAATTGACTCTAAAAAACTTTTCGAAGCGAAGTGTAGTCATAGAAGAGAGTACGAGGGTTAAAAGAGCTCGACTGAAAGGAGAGGGAAGGCGCCAAATCCATTTATCTGGAGCCCTCGAGAGGAAGAGGGTAACCAATGATCTGTACAGCAATCTCCCAAGGTTATTGCTTATTTATTAAAGCCATCAAATCTGGCCTTCTACTACTCTACTGATTGGCTTCCTTGCCTGGTTGCCTTACTAGCTATCCTGATTCGACCTCTTATTCAAATAACACGGTAAGTACGGCTGTGTTGAAAGTGAAAAGCCGTTGGTCGCTTCTAAGATCGGTAGGGGAGCGTTCCGTGGGAGCATGGGGGGACAATATTCCACTTTTACAGGAGAGGCCGACTCAGACCCTGTCTGCCAAAGGAAGAAAATCTCTCCCCCTTTTTATTTTAATAGGCTTTTCACTCTTTACAGTGATAGGATAATCTCGCTATGCATCGGCCCTCTGGGAAAGAAGAAAAAGAATCTATTGCTTCCCATGTACACGAAAGGCTGATTGAGGAAACGAAATAGATGAAACTAAAATCCGAGGAAACGAAGCGCATGTAAAGCTCTTGGTTCAGTGCCGGCAGATTGCCTAGGGAAAAAGATCCACGAAAGATTCGAAAAAGCGCTACCTTTCTTTCCTCATATGACTTCACTTCGCTTCGCTTCGTTCGTTCCCTCTCCTCTCGCTTTGCTCGAGCATATCTCATCTCCTCTCCCATAGGTCTCAATTGCATCTTCCCTCTCCTTTCAGTCGAGCATATATTAGAACCTCGGATTTGAGTCAATCCTTGGCTCCCTCTGTACCATCATGCTTTGCTGCATGGTTTTGGATGTTTATAAAGGATTTAGGGGCTGATGTGGGGGGCGAAGGCGATGAAAAACCTCAACACTTTCGGTTTTTTGTTCAATAGCAGCTCCGCTTTCTGACCCATAGAAAGAGATCTTTAACGATAATCCAGCCTAAAGGCATCGTACATAAACCCCAGCCTCTTCTCCAACAATGTTCAATTCGCCTATAGTAATACCTTCTGAGCCTGCTATACGAAGGTTACCCAGTAAAGCAGCTCCATTCTTCGTCAGAGTGGTTTATCTCTTTGCTTTCGACTGTTCGCCTTACTGCCCAGCTCCTTGGCTTCCTTCTCCGCCCTGCTTCTTTACATACTTCACATACTTCCTTCGTCGCTTTTACCCTCGTTGCCTTGCCTTGCTTCCTGCGCTTCTATTCGCCTAAAGGGCATCTTTTCACTGGTGCCATGGTCTTATCGTTTGTTGCAGATGAATGCAAAATTGACGTTGAGAGTCAGTTTCTGGGTTTCACCTTGGGACTGATTAGCCTCCCTTAGCTGTTCGCCTACTACTACTTTTTCCATCTCTGGGGGCGAAAGACTATCCTTAGTTGTTAGCCGCTAAGCGGATAGAAAGTCATCCCCTAATATTCTCGGCTGTAAGGGTGCGTCAGTAGCTGGTGTTCATTCAATCATGGTGTGTTATTGCTGATGGCATTCAAGTAGGTTTCGTCTCCAGAGAGATGGGCTGAAGACTTAGTTATATTGAAATCATTGGCTTTCGGAGATAAGTTATGATTTTCATTACGTTGAGTAGCATTTATTCTCTATTTATCATGAAATGATAAAAGGAACTATTGAAAGCAAGGCAAAAGGCGATGCCTTCCTCTCCCAACTTCTATGACGTCACTTCGCTTCGTTCGTTGGCTCGATATAATTGACCAGCCTTATAGGAAGACAGCATTGTAGGACTCAGTCCCTTGTTCTAGTGATAGAGATAGATATTGTAAGGTTCTAGCATAAGTCAGTCTCCCGCTCTCAAGTAAGGCCTTTAGGTTCTTTCTTTCACGAGAGCTGTATTAGTATATAGTTTTTGGGCTAGCTCCCGCATCCAAGGAATTGGACAATTGGGCATACGAGTTCCCGAACCACTAAAGGATCCGCTATTGCCTCGGATCAACTCCAGCAAAAGCTTGTACCACAAAGAGGTTATATCTCACTAGGCTCAGGTCAATTATATCGAACCTTATTCGAATGATCGGATCAGAAGCGGGCTCAATTAGCTACGTATTCTGATCAAAGGACTCAACATCTGGCTCGGAGCACAACTGGCTCTTGGGAAAGATTAGCTCCAGAACTCCCCGATCGATCGGACTAAAGGGAAGGGCTGGTATTTCCTGACATCTGATGAGAAGGTTCTTGGAAAAACTCCCTGAAAGGGTGCCTCTTTCTTACTGACATGAAGCTTGGACCACACGGGGTCATATTTCAAGAGGTATGATGATCAGATCAGGGACTCAGAAATCGGAACACAAAAGCGTCATATATGAGGAGACATCTGAGAGATGTTTACTTGGATTTGGTAAAAAGCTGGGCTTAGAGCTCTGAGCTCGAGGGAAAGATTCCTGAACTCGGGAAAGTAAGGACCGGGGCTTCCCACACAGCTGATGACAAGGACTCTTTCCTATTGTTTCCTGTACCAAAAACGGATTACCCAAGCCCTGGCTTTACTCCTAATAAAAGCCGGTATTAATCTTTCGAGAGGCGAAAAGGAACTTCACCAGCCTTTCAGGAGGCCATCTACGGAATCGTCTTCTGCTCCTATCTACGCAATTCTCTGTCTTCGTTCGTGATCATGTTGGGCGAAAGGTGCCAAAAGGAAAGGCGAAGGGAGTGGATACCGGCCCTACGCTATCCGGAAAAAAAAGCACTACGCCCTTTAGCTTCAGTGGAAGACTCACTCGCTCAGTTGGTCTAGGTCTTACCTTTCTTGATCCCTTGGTGGGCTTGTCATCCAGGAACTTGTTCGGAAATACCATAATTCAATAAGAGTAGAACTTGAATCAGAATCTCTCCTTCATTCTCGGCTTCTGAAACTACTCTTTCAGAGCCTTATCTCGAGATTAGCAACTGGCGACGAAGTCCAAACCGATCCTCACAGCTTGGATGAGTTTGACAACCTCATACCGAAAACTCCATTTTCAGTTGACTAATTGGGAAAGAAATTTGCTTCTGCTGAAACTTCGTTTTTCCAAAGATTGAAAGCCTGATTTGATTCCCGAACCAAGGATGCGACATCCCATACCGGAGTTCACCTCTAAAAACAAAGAAGAAAGCGAGTCTCACTTTGCTCTCCTCACTACATAGACCTTAGCCACTTTCTGTGGGCCCACAAGCAAGCTCTTGCTGCTCTGCTCCTCTAGTCATTGAACCAGCGCACTCCAAGACAAGCTTCTCTTCTTTAATGAATGGGAGATACCGTCTGTGGGCTCGTTCGGACTGGCGACGGAGATTGGTTACTGCTTTTACTGATCCGGGAATTGTTGGCCGAAGTTTCTCACCCATTCGCTTCAATAGGCTCGATGTAATTGACCTATTATCGAATCAAATCCGAGGAAGTCGAAAGTGATGAAGGTGAACTGGTAACCTTTCTTCCCGGAGAGACTTCTCTTCTAGAACTTCGGAAAGATTTAGCATTTTGAAACTGGGACACGTTTAGCATCATCCTTGCTTGCTTCTGTCTTCGTTCGTGAGACAAGCGACTGATAGTGGGACCGGAAGAGGTCTGCCCCCCTTATCCCAAAGGGGATTTGGAGAGAGAATGGCCTAAAAGCCTTCTCTTGGCGAGATTCGAATTGAGTTCGTTATTTGGCCATCACTCAATCTTTCTTTTTCTTATTTCGGGCATCTCTGGTGAGACTCAAAGAACGAAGCGAAGTCATAAAGGCTCGATGTAATTGACGCTATGAAGAATCCATGGGCCACTTCCACCACATCGAGACCGCTTTCGATAAAATGCTTTACCGATTGGAATGATTTACAAATGCCTCGGCCACATACTTCTGCATCCTATCTTCTTTGGAAATTCCATTTTTGTTCAGTTTCTTTCAATAAACTTGCTTGTCTTTTAAGACATTCTAGCAAAACAGCCTTAAACCTCTTTTATCTCGTCCTACCTATGAAACTAGGAATCTTTCTTATCTGCGTAGGGCCGGTAGTGAGACAAAGGGAAGACATCCCAAAGAAAAGGTTCACATGACGGAATCTTCCCCTGAGCTCTCTGGATCAGTAGGGATTGATGTTTGAATAGGTGCCGCCGAAGGTCATCGTCCGTCACCTTGCTAGGATGGTGGAAGTCTCAATCTCTCCGCTATCTATGGCCACCCGACTTTCCTCCGTGAAGCCCGTAGATGATCCCCTCAGCCCGACTACTCTCCGGCCCATCTCCTTTATGGTACAGCCACAGGTGGCAAGAGATGGTTTTGAAAGCCTTTTGCAGGACTAACTTCTCTGGGAAGCTCTCCCGGCATGGAGAACTTTTACCTAGACCGTGGAATGTAACAAATTTCTCTTCAACTAGAGAAAGAAATGCTTGAACAACCTATTCTCAAATATTTCTAGCAGCGTCTACCGCGGCTTAAACAATCATCGTAGGAAGGGAAAGCATGATATGATCCAACAAGCAAGGGATTGAGCAACTAGCGCGAAAGCCGTTGCGCTAACGCGCATCCGTTTTCTTGCTGGCCGGAAACTTGCGTTTTCTTATTATTATAAACGGAGTCTGATTCTGAGTGTCTTCTTTCGTTTCGACGTGCATGCTCAGGCAGCAAAGGTTCGAGCAGGATGGCGGTTAGTCTTCCTCGTCTCTTTCGGGTGGGCAGCGGGAATAGCTCTTCTAGCATCAGCATGGATTGACCAGAGACTGGGAGTAATCGTCATCTTTGTCCATAGTAGTCATCCAGCCAGCAAGGGAAAGACCACTTAGCGCAGTGGAATAGGAAATAGAGCGTCGAACACAGCTTTCGTGTCACCAGCAATCCTTTTTCCTTTATTGGGAGACTGAAAAAGCTTTGTCAAGCATGCATGATTGTCACGTCGATCGACAGTTGATAAATCCTTTCTTTGGGGCCCTCACTTTAGGGTTTCACCGTTGACAGACATGGTTCAACGTGACAAGTACGGTTCCTCAATCAATAGATGACTCAAGGTTGTTGTTTTCTATCTGGTATGGGAAAGGAGAACTCCACGGGTAGGCCTCTTTCATCCAAAGTAGCACTCGCCGGAAAAGTCTTCCAACTAACAACTGTTTTGATTGGAAAAGGGGGAAAACGGGACTCTTTTTTCACTCGTTCCAGCCAAAAAGAAAGTTCGGTCCTTCGGGTGACGTCTAACCGAGAAAGCTTCAGCCTTTGCATACGACACTCCTGCTAGCAAGCACATTGAGAAAATAAATGCACAGCGTCAAGCCGGTACAAAGGCCGTGGCCGGGAAAGGAGTGAAGGAAAGATTTGATCTTCTTGCCGGGAAAGAGTTTGCTTACCAAGTTCGCTTATGGTATTCAACATAGGCCAAAACTCACTCTTATTTAAAGGGCAGAGACTCAGGAACTGCTATCTAATAAAAGTCCGCCTAAGCTGACGATATTGAGTCTTTTGAAGCCGACACAGATGAGGGGATCCTTTTTTCTAAGGTTGGTCCGGGAAAGAAGATAATTCTCAAGCCGATGCTGCTATTTCCGAAAAAAGTCAATATGGCCGTGCTCGAAGAGTGATGAGTGCCTTGAAGGGCGTAATTCGAAACATGATCAGGCGAAGAAGTTTCGTACTCAATCGTGGAAGCGTGAAATGCACCTGATCAGGCAATAGGTATGCCTAATAACTGGAAGGTTAGCAGACATCGTATATCTGTCAGAGGACCACTCGTTACGCTAACCACTGCCCTCGAAGTGAAGTTCCCCATATTTAGGGAACGGTTGAACTCATTATGTCATGCCCTTCTGGTTCGATGTAATTGACCTTTTTCTTATTTTATTTAGTTACAGGGTTGGTCCCCCTTATTTAACTGAGTAAGGATTAGTACAAACAAGCAGCCTAAGGTTTGGTACTAGCTGTATTACTCAATAAGGGATAAGGCGATGTAGAGGCCTTAATGCGCAACGCCGGTTCATACCGTCATCTATGACAATACCAACGTTGTTACTGCAGGCAGAATATCGCATGCGGGAATATGGCTGACTAGATTCCGTCATACTGTTAGGATAACCAAAGAGGAAGACGTTTCTGGAACGCAGTAGGAATTTCTATATTTCCCCTAGGACTTCCTCTCCTTTCGCGTCGAGACTATGTTATAACCTTTCCTTCATTTCGCTTCGCTTCATTCGTTGGGTCGACAAAGTTGAGTCGACTGAGATCTCGATCTCTTCTTCCGCCTATTAGTGGTGTGACTTTCTTCTTGCTTTCCTTGGCTAGAAGGTAGTGAGTGCATTGATGCAGAGAAGTTGGAATATAGTCAGTGTGCCACGAGCTTGACTGATTGGTGCTTTTTTATACCCTGTCTTTTTTTCTTAATGAAATTCAGTAAAAGGCCTTCTTATGAATCTTGAAAGGAAGGCCATATCCTATGGTAAGTACTGAACCGAACTACCGAACAAAGGCGGTGAATGGTTTTTCACAACCCCCTCCTGGTCATTCGACCGATCAAGCTTACTAGAAATCTATATCTTGAAAGGGTGGGAAAGAACAATAGCGCTCATAGGGAAAAATTGCTTTCTATTCCATTTGATTGCCCTCTACTCTTTCCTTGCAAGCCGTGCGACTAGACAAGTTAAGCCTTTCTTTTGAAAGAATTAGCTATCTAGTTGAGGGTCAGCAGCGATATGGTTTTCTTCCCTCCCTCTTTGACCGTGGGGATAGCAGGTTCTCCGAATTCTATTGATCATCTTGATGTAGGGTTATCAGAGTTTATCAGCATAATAGAAAGAATAAGCTATTGGGTAGGCATTCCTAGCTGCAAGAACGTCCTTCCCTAAGAACCTGTCTTATCTTACCCCTCTCTTTCAAGGGCTCGGTATGGAGTCGCCGTTGCTTCACCGACATGCGCTTCTCAGTCCCATCGTTTCCGTGGTCAGGGTTATATGATTGTGACAAGCTACTTTCGTAACCCAACCAACGCGCGCCCCAGTAGTCTCGGTCTCCTTCCCATATTGCTTTAGGGAAGATTGACCAACCGATTTGCTAGATCAATGACCGCCTTCTGGTACTCATCGTACCCGGCTAATGCCTACCCTCTTTCTGTCCCTAGAGCATAGGATTTGAAAGAATACGAAGCATAACTTGACTACTTATTTCGATCGAGAAGAAAGAGTCGAGTTTACAGACTTCACTGCGCTTCGCTTCGCTTTTAAATATGGTCAGTCTGTCTTTCATAGACAAAGAATGAATCCTGCTGTCCCCCATTCGTGTTGGAAGTACAGTTAGAAAGACCTGTCCATACTCCCAGGCCGGTCTCCTCAAACCCCCTTAATGCTGTTGGATCCTCCCCATCGTGCTAGTAAAAGATATTCTAAAGCTTGGACTAATCATCCTTCTTCCGGAATGTCAGATCATGGTACACTCGGTCAACTAGATCAAAGGATCATGGGACTTCTAGACCAAACTTGATATCAAGAATAGGGGGACAGACCTAGATTTTGATTAGGGGTCAGCCCACTCGCTTACGATGGATGAGTGCGCCTGGGGTGGGGAATCTTGTCCATTCAAGGTTCCTCGGAACCAAAAGAGCTATGCATTCTTAACAAAACAGGAGAAGGAGCATTCATCAGTTCGGCTAAGCTCTGAACAAGAATCAGTATACGCAAGAAAGAGAGTGATAGGACACTTCCAATTCGATGTGTTACGAATATGGTTGAGTGGCAGTTGAATGAGTCAGCGATGCCTTTGAAAAAAATAAACCTTATCTCATTTCTTATTAGAGGGAACCCCGGGACACGGGGTAGAATCAAAGAGGAATTTACCAAACTCCCAACCTTTCCCCACACAATCCACTGATAGTAGCAGTCCGGGAATTTCCCAGAGATGGAAAATAACCACTGAAAAACGCATTTATTTGGTACATTCACCATAAAGCACAGAATTCAATGCGTTAGCGATCGCCTATTTGACCAAGGATCGACGAGTCAATCAAATATCGATTCTGAGCATGGGTGGGACCCCCGGGCTAAATAGGTACAACAGGATCTATATTGCTTTCTTGCCTCTCTCTCTTTCTGATTCTTTGCTCGTAGAGTTCTTCACCTAAAGCGCTTGATCAGACTGACGATCGTGAAATTGAAAGAAAGCATTCGACCGAAAGGGGTAGGGACAAGACCAACTAGACTAAGTAAGAATACCTGCACGGCTAAGACTTCAAGGAGGGTTGAGAAAGATTCGGAATTTCACTATTTCTGAACTTAACCTACCGGTAATGAATGCAGTAGAGACTTGAGGGTTAAGTAACCGAACTCGAAAGTGCTGCTATGAGCTATCTTTGTGCGTACAAGGCTAAAGAAGCGAGCAAGGCCGCTGGAAACCCTATACCTGAGTGCTATTTGATCAGAGTGAGTTGTAATTGAGCTTGATTTACTTGCTCTTCTATTTGCATTTTTTCTTAAGTATGTGGGTGACTCATCGTCGTGAGATCGGTTGGTCGAGGGCTCTTTCTTTTCAAGTAGTCTCAGTCGGCTCCACAGAAGAAGTCAGTAGTGAATCAAAGAACTCATGCATGTAATCAGTGACTAGGGATCGATCAATCGGATGCAACCGAGCCATACAAAAAGAATTGGAAAAGGGATGACGCAAGAGCAGCGGAAGGTGACTTAGAAACATCAGTCATTTCCGGAAGGAGAAGTAGATCTTCCTCATCGATCCCCTCTTCTGCCCTTACCTGATGAGTGAGGCCTTGTCGCAGGGACTATTCACCCAGGGGTTCCACCACTCACTCTGAAGCAACCACTGTGAGTGGCACCACTTGCTACTCTCCACCACCGAGTGCTTAGCTGGATCAGTGGGTGTTCTCGGGGTTAGCTTCGCTTTCCTTGACTTCTTCGTGAAAGCAGAAATGACATAATAGAGATGCCATCATCTCATGCAAACGAGTTGGTAGTCCCAGTGTTGGGCAGAGCCCATTGTCAAAGGATCGTTTCGCTGGAATGCTTGCTTGAATCTGGGTGACCCGAGTGGAAAGCCCATCATATCACACAGGATCGTGCGACAAAACCCTTTCTCGGCCCTAAGGAATTGAAGTAGAGCAATTGAGCATAAAGTGCTGTGAAAAACCAAGACACCTCCTCAATGAAGCAGGGAAGAAGGTGAGGATCGATATAATTGAGGAGCAGAGGTCAATGTAATCGAGCCTGTCGGCTTTACGAGGCCTTCCGCTAGCCAGAGGTGTTTGTCGGGGTCACTATTTCTACATCAGCAGGTCTTTCTCATCGAGCTGGGTCGACCTTGTCCGCCTTTATCTTCAACGGCGGATTGGCCGATGCGTATGTGTCTGGGTCAGAGTTGTTCGTTCGTTCCTTCGGAAGGAGTGACTTCTGCCCGAGCAGCAGAAAGTGATTCGAAAACAGAACCCTGGCAACATCCGATAAAAGTGCTTGCCTTGGCCGACTTTCATTCAAATGTCCTCCTTTCAAAGATTCCATTCAGTCAGCGGTTCGTGGCTTTGATTCATTCTAGCTCTTAGGTCAATGTAATCTTTAGAAGTGAAGTCAAAAACCCCACTACGCGGGAGAGGAAAGAGATCTCATGAGAAGACGGATTGCAAAAGTAACTTCCTTGGAGTGACCATGGCATCTCCAATCTCAGCCGAATCCTGCAAAGAACCCATGCTTTACCCCGTTGATTAGACCTCCTTACGTAGGGACCTTCCTTTCCCATGTGGAATCAGTCTTGGTTTGGCTCTTTCTGTAACAACCTACCGGGCAAGATAAGGAGAAGAAACGTCATCAGTCCCAGTCCCACAGCGAGTCAGCATTTGTCCAACGGATTGGCATTTTTTAACCTATGGGCATTTCCCATAACGTAACGAGATCTTTAACTTATTGTTAGATCGCTTTATAGTGACACGAAAGAAGGTAGAGTTGCCACGTATGCTTTTCTTTTGCTTTGCGACTTAGTCACTAATAACCTAAGACTGAAAGAAAGCGCGAAGTAGACTGTTCATCTGCGGCAAGATGGATTCCGAAAAACTAACTTACTTGACAGAAAGAGCAGAGCTGACAAATGGCTTGAAAGGGACTTAACTCAGACTCAGGGAAAGAGATTAGACAATGTCGCCAACCTGAGAGTTTCCAGCCGAAACAGACAATGCTCATACTTTGGCATTTTAGCTTTCTCTTTTCTTTGACCATTGGCCATGGAAGACTTTCCGCCTATTGCATGGGATAAAACCTTTAAATTGGGGGTTGACAGGGAAAGAAAGGCAAAGGCTAGTAACTTTTCATAAACCCCATCTCTTGTTTGGCAGCTACGCTAGTTTCAGACCTGATCTAAGGAACTGAGCTCCTCAACTCGACTGCTTGACGACTTCGCTGGCCCTAGCTTTCGCTTGTTTGACTGGAACTCAACAACACAGGACTTGTTTGACCGCATCGCTCGATTCCACGAGAAATACGCTGATTTCAATTCATTCCTTCGCTCGACTGCTTGATCGCATTGCTCTCAACCTGAATCGAGGGGACTCTGCAAAATCTCCATTATTTTCTATCTGCTTTTCAATCCATACCGTTTTTAGAGGAGCCTGCGTTACTTATGCAATTATGCAAAAAGAAGGAGCCTAACTTTAGATCTTGGTGGGTCAGGAGATCGAGACGCTGCGGCTGAATGCTTACGCCCGAAGTCCCTTGCCTGCTCTTCTACTCGCAAACCGAGCTCCTAATTCCCAATCCGCAAAGACAGAACCCGTGGATACCCCCGCCTTCTTCGGCTGGTATTTCTTTATGCTCCTCAACCGGCAAGGCGATACCACTGGAATAGAGGATCGCTTTCAAGTTTTCGACCCGTGTAATTAATCGAATCCACGATCGCTTTCCTCTGGTTTTCTCACCCAAACTTCAGATCCCGAGGTACGAGCCTTCGCCATTGGTTGTTACTCGGTACCCGCTCTTAGCTGTTCCTTGAGCTGAGGAGATATCTATAGTAGTTGTTCCTCTTGTCGTTATCTTCGGTATTGGTTCTAAACCTGATACTTGACAGCAAGATCCCTGAGAAACCCGGTTGGAAGTACTGATAGCCGGATATACCAATCTGGAGTTGATAGCTGGAGAAGCTAGAACCTAGAAGTATGAGCTGATAGCACCCTTTGCAAGGTCCTCAGTAAGCAAGGGAAGGGTTCTGCACCAGAGGGGCGAAGAGGCTCGACTGAAAGGAGAGGGGCGAAGAGGTTTTGTAGTTGAGTTGTTCTTCTGTAAGGTCTGCGTCCTCTTCTTCTTTCAAGGTCTCTGTTAGGCCTCAGGTTCAGGAACCAGTCTTCAGTTAGGCCTTAGGTTCTGTGTCTCTGTTAGGTCTCAGTAAACGGATATAGGTCTTGTCTTTGTACTTCTTCCTAATGAATCAATATCAAGTCATATACAGGAATCATCCTGAAAGCAAATACCTATCTCAGGCTCAAGGTATCAAGTCTCGTACCTCGGGTCTCAGGTCTCTAGTTCAGTAAACTGTCCAGTACGTAAGGTAGCTCAGTGAGGCCATGTTCTGCTCCTGCCTTAGCTATCACTTCTACAGGAACAATCCCAATGCTCCCTGTCAATAGGTTCCTGTTTCACAGGTAGTTATTATCGCAGTAGTTAGGTAGGCGCCGATAGCATCCCTTGTTACCGATATACGCCATCTACAGGGACCATCGCTTTAGAAGTTGAAGAAAGTACGTAGTTACTTCTTCTTTGGAACCTTCGGTACTAATCCTTTGTACTTGTCTTTGTTACTTCTTCTTCGGTACGGAACCTTCCTCTTGTAGTTCCTTCTTCTCTTCATTGAGACCTTTTCATTGAACTCAATTATNTTCTGAGACTTTGCTGCTTCCACAACCAGAATATCCTAGCTTAGGAGTTCTTCCTTAATGTCTTGCTACGCTCTACTAGAATTCTATTTCTCTATTTACTTGTCTTTTTTCCTCCTCGAGCTGAGGAGTTGCTGGTTGTTACTCTCCTACTGTACTAGCCTTCTTCTTCGTTGTCTTTGTACTTCTTTCTTTAAATCGTTAATACCAGGACAAGATACGGCTAATCCTTGGTATTTGAGTTGAGGAGTTAGACATCTCGTTCGTACTGAGCCATCGGTAGAAGTTGTTGCTGTCCTTGCTAGAGCTTTGCCTTGCTCCTATATCAGTAAACAGTCCATTATACGGGTACAGGGGTACATCGGTTGCTGTGCAGGCTCGTACCTCGGGTCTAGCGGATAGATGTTGCTAAGGTCCACGAGTCCTATAGGTTCTTTGAGTTCCTCAGTAAACGGTGCAGTAAGTTGTTGTTCGTTGCGATTGAGTACTTCGGTACGGGGAGTTCTGAGCTCAGCGTTGTAGTCAGTTAGGTAGGTAGCTACACCATCCGCTGAACACTTTACCAAACACCCAACCACGAGGAAGATCCTAATCTTTCTTTACTATACTTGTTACTTGTCTTTACAATATTTATATTCATTTTATACTTGTACTTGACTGAAGAATAGTTACTTCTTCCTTATTCTTACACGCAATACGATATACTTGTCTTTGTCCTTGGTTGTTACTTGTTCTTTCCTTCTTCTCTTGTTACTTGAGGAGTTGTTCAATGGGCTTCTAAATAGGAGTTCGTCCCTCCAAATACACATTGTTCAAAGGAGTTCTGTCTCTTTACTTTAGAGTAGAAGTCATGCCCCTGGCAGTTAGGTACGCATCCTCAGTAAGGTCCTCTTTTAGAGGTAAGGTAGGTCAAGGGCTACACACCCTTCTAATTGGTACACGGAACACAATCTCAATCATATAAAGTAGATATTATTGTCGTCATTTTTTGGCACGTAAATGAACTCTTTTTGCGCGTACGTTCTTAGATTGGGTCTGTGGTTCAAACACTCATAACATGAATGGAAAAGAGTTGCCCCTTGGTTCTCGGTTTCCGGACTTTTGGACATTGCACTGCAACCTCGCAAACTCATTCATACATGAAGGGAAAGTGGATCCTTCTATCCAGTATTTCAAGAGATGGTGTAAGTAAGCGGAGGTCCAGGATCAGTAGCTAAAGTAGCGATCGAACCCCAGTAGTAGAAGTCTGATCCTCTTACTAATGTCTCATACAGTACGGAAATACCAGCCCAACGGGGCATCGCTTTCTCGGTAGCTACGATCAGGAGACAAGGGCTACGTAAGTAGGCTCAGGAAACAGGTAAAGGCAACGGTTAAAGGGGTAAGGGTTGCAGTGACATCTCTCCGCGTTAGCCATAATCGAAAGGCCCAGCTCTACGAGTTAATTGAGCTAATCTTCATATGTCGTACATGTGCACGGAAAGATCGACTTACAGGTGCGAATAGGCCTCGCTTTCCTGGGCTTCGAATCCCACCCTCATTATCAAACCAGCCCTCTACAGGACGCGTACATGACTGGGAGATCCCAACGGCCAACCTTTCCCGGAAACCTACATTCATTACTCAATCCGTAGCCTCTTCTTATACGCGTATAGTGTGTGAAAGTTGATCCTGAAAGTACACACCTCGTTTTCGATCGTTCAGGACCACGAAATTGCATTGCAACCAAGAGGCAGATCTCCTGGCAGGAGAAGATAGAAAGGCTAAAACCGCACGCTAGCTATATGCGTAAAACGTGCAATTCGTACATGCAACATGCCTCTTCATAGCTCTCTTCCTTGCTTGCTGCCCTTCTGTCTGGGGCTGCCCTTTGGATCCGTAGCAAGAAGAAAGGCATCGGAGAGTGGTGCTGGCATTCGTTGGTTGGAAGCTAGCATTCCTTTTTGCATCGCATATATCGGTGAAAGTGACTCAACTCATTTTCATTCATAAGGTCCGATCAAAATCATACTTTTGGCTTCTCATATAGCTGATAAAGTTACTGAATCTGAAAGCCAAGACAATCTTTCTTTCGTACTCTCAGGCATTCAGGGTGTTTAGGGTTATAGCACTAACACTCTCGCGCTCAGGCAAGGGCATTCTAGCTCACAAGCCCTGGCGTTTACCTGTGTTGTTGGGGAAGGGAGAAATGGGGGCCCCGGAGGTAACTCTTTCTCAGTCAGGTGCGGAGTTTAGGGTTTATAACAAGGCAATTCTCCCTTACCTTATACTGGTTCAGGCAGCAGACCTTGTACTAGTTTAGCAGCGGTATTTGGTAGTTCGAGTCCTCCTACGCAGAGAAAGACCGAGCGCAGAGGTCGCGGCTTCGCCTGCCAAGGGGTTTCATTCTATTGGAACATCACTCGTTCCCCTTCTTGCCTATATTGTTCTACTAAGAATCCGCTCCAGCTCCGACTCCAGCTACTAAGGTTAAAACCTCAGAACCGCCGCTCCTATTGGTTTAGCACCAAAACAAGGGCATTGGCCCGGGAGTTAGTCCTCCCTATATTGCCCTCGGCGGTTTAACAACGGCTTTTGGTACGGGTTGTAAGAGGGGGGTATTGCCCTAGGCCCCGTATATTGCCCTGGGTAAGACAGCGTATTTAAGCTACTCGTAGAAAGATTTGTCCCTACAAACGAAGCTTAGGAAGAGGGGTTTCACAACTAGGGTGATAAACCCTGCTACGAAGCGACTGATGCGAAACTACTGTTACGAAACTGACTGATCGAAGCTACTGAAGCGAAGCCTGGGAGAGCATGTACCGTTACGAGCTAATGACCGAGCGCGCTTTTCCACTTTTTGCATCTATATGAAATGAAAAAAATGGAATTGAGAAGCTAGTCTACGAGGGAAAAGTGACTTGCCAACTTTTCCAGCTATATGAGATGCAACTTTCGCAATTTCCATTCTCGTCGTAGAGGGAAAATTGGATTGCTAACTTTCACAGATATATAAAACGACACTTTTTCAATTTCTCTCTTTCGTCTTCTCATTATATATGTCATTCTGGTTTCTCCCGTACAAACTTTTCGAAGCGAAGCAGCAAGAAAACGGATGCGCTAACGCGCAACGGCTTTCGCGCTAGTTGCTCAATCCGTTGCTTGTTCAGTCAAGAATAAGGGTGGGAAAAGAGAACAAGGCTCCCGTAAGGGACCAAGTTACACGGCTAAAAGGAAAGCGCTCGGCTCGCTCCACAAGGCGAAATGTTCCATTCCATTGACTTAAATTCTGCGCTATCATGCATGATATAAAGATATAGTAGGATCCCCCTTTCTATCTACGCTCCGCGGTTTAATTAAGAAGCCGTTAGTCCTCTTACGAATTAAGTTCTTTGCCCGGGTTCGTAACCAGTTAGAAAACTAGAATAGCCCGCCGGGGCAGAGTCCCTAATTGCGGGGTTATGAGATGAAGAGCTGTAAGGCCCCATCTTCCGAACACAAACCTTAGCTCCCAGCTAACTAGTCCTTTCGGGGTGAAGCCGCAAGCGAACGATTATAGGCCCCCCTAGGTCATTTAAAGAAGAGGAGGTTAACCCAATTCATCAGCCCCTTCGCCATCTTATACGGCGGGAGCCCAGAAATATAGCATCTTATGAGTAACTATCCAAGGGTACCAAAGAGACGCCCTTACTCCTTAATTACTCAGTCCGGGGACTTCGCTCATTGAACAGGGGGGAATAATATATATATTTGAAGTACCGGGGGTAACTAGAAATTACTAAATTTAAGAGACAGTTAGGAATTCTTCCAGTAGCAGAGCCGGAGGTTAAACACCTGTCCGCAGTTAGCTTCCTTTTTCTTAACTCTATAGAAGTAGAGGGGTTGGGGCACTCAGGAATTCTTCAGCCGATTCTCACTCTGCAGTTAGCTATTACTCCCGTTCCCCTCCTTTATCTGCCTCAGTTTGCTGACTTCGTTCAAGAAGGGGGGCAACTTTCTTTGAGAATGCGTATTTGAGTCAAAGAGCCTAAGGCATCTGTTAATTCTTGCTTTCGTCTTATAGCCGTACAAGGAGGCTGCTAATTATAGGGCGAATGGCCCGATAGCTCCTACTCCCGCTAAGCCAGACGACAGGGGCAGAGGGCACAAAGAAGAAAGAATGCGCTGTTAGGCCTTCTGGGGATGCTCTAATCCAAACTCTAAGGGACAAAAAGAAATCGAGGAATTTTTATAGTAGCAGAGCTACAGGTTAAGCCGCTTACTGCTTCCTTTCTCTTATTCAGCCCCCGCGGGCAAAGGACTCCCTCTTTCTTATGACTTTAACTCGCGGGGATGCATATTCTATTAGAGCAAACCATTATTTGTTAGGGAACTACGTATTCCCTTAGCAGCTTCCTTATCAAGGGGCGCTCAGGCGCTCAAGAAGGAGAAGAGGCTGCATTAAAGCATCTCGTAGTAACTCCCCGTAGGTTTGTTAATCCATAGTCTTTATTCTGCTCTTTCTCTCTTCTATAACCCATACAGGGAGACTCTCGCTAAGCGGGGGGCGTATCAGCAGCTACGCTCTATAATTCCAGACTTGATTAATCCCTAGCAGCAGCTTCCTTAAGGCAAAGGTCAAGTCCCCTTCGACGATCTCTACCAGAAACCGGCCCCAGAAGCAGGCCAGCCATTTGCTGAAAACGGTTAAATATCTATAGGAGCGTACTGGGGACAAGGAAAGAATCCCCTCCAGCGTTAGAAGTAGGTCGGCAGAGGCCTCTCTTTCTTAACCCGGATATAATAGGTTAGGAAGCTACCTGTTCGCGCTTTAAGCCCTACCATCCCTCGCCCATTTATTCTCTTGGGCGAAGCCTTTAATCCAAACAATTCATCAACACCGGAGCTTCCACTCGGGAGATCCACCCGGGCACGATGAGCCTTCACTCAATGCTAATGCTTCCACAGGGGAAGACCTTTTTAGGGAGGTTTACTTCTATTATAACGGGGGTAGCTGCCCAAGAGCCAAGACCCGGACTTCGCCTCCCGTCAAGCCGGATAATAATATTCAATCAAAGCGGGACTCTTTGGCAAGGGAACTAGGTATGTATTATCCTGTAGCCGAGCCCCCCAATACGGGGTCTCCCCCAAGCACAGTGTAAAGAAGTCTCACTCAAAGCAAGCCTACGCTCTGTATACATTAGCATGGTCATAGGATTTCGATCCTATTGTGTTGGCCTTCGGGATCGGAGTAATGATTAACAGGGACAACAGTCGGGGGCATTCATATTTCATAGTCAGAGGTGAAATTCTTGGATTTATGAAAGACGAACAACTGCGAAAGCATTTGCCAAGGATGTTTTCATTAATCAAGANGGGGCTCGAAGACGATCAGATACCGTCCTAGTCTCAACCATAAACGATGCCGACCAGGGATCAGCGGATGTTGCTTTTAGGACTCCGCTGGCACCTTATGAGAAAGAAAAGTTTTTGGGTTCCGTGGTCGCAAGGCTGAAACTTAAAGGAATTGACGGAAGGGCACCACCAGGAGCGGAGCCTGCGGCTTAATTTGACTCAACACGGGGAAACTTACCAGGTCCAGACATAGTAAGGATTGACAGACTGAGAGCTCTTTCTTTTTTTTTTTTTGATCGTTAAATATAAATTGATAGATCAAAAATGAAGCAACAAGGACCGTCTTACGGCATACAAAAGTAAGTGGGCAACCACAGTCTTGGCCCCTCACTCACGGTTTACTATCTAGATGGCGAACCACAAGTTGGTTGCTCAATCTAAAGTCCCAAAGTACAAGATACACAAGGCAAATGCGTGGTACGGCGCGCAGGCCAGTGTGGCCTAGCATTCTCCAAGGGCCCTTCTTTCTACGTCGGCAAGAACGTTTGGGTACAGCATGAATAAAGTTCGGTAGACATGCGTCTGTATCTTGCGGATGACATGCTCCGGCGTTTGCACTTCGTTTTCGAAAATTAACCTGTTTCGAGCGTTCCAAATGAAGTAGACTGTCGCTACTAGGGCTGCCTTCTTTAACTTGGCATGCCAAGATGCCCCTCGTGCTTCTCTTTTTGTCCATTTCAAGGCGCCATGAAGTGTCGATGGCCTATGGCGCAATCCTGCCCACTTGCGAATCTCGCTCCAAATTTGGGTGCTATATTGGCAGGCGAAGAAGAGGCTCGATGAAATTGACCTCTGCACTGTTGCACAAGTTGCAAGTTGGATCCTCGTCCCTGAATCCCAGCCGGTCTTTGGTGCGGAGCCGGTTAACTATTCCTAGCCACGTGATAAAGGAGTGTTTGGGTGTGTTGGCTGGACCCCAGACAACTCCTGTCCAGTGAACAATATTGCCCCTCGGTCGTCAAAATTCATAGCATGCGCGCGTCCCATCCCGTTGACCACCATTTCTCCATTTGCGCAATAGAGCGGCTGCAGCTTGCTCACTCCCAGCCTTTGCGATCAGGGCGTTCCGGATCTCATATAGGCTCTTGAAAAGCGGCGAGTCATTCTTTTTGATCGTCCAGTCCCAAATACTGCTGCCTTTGAGATAGACTTGGTCAATCCACTTGTACCAAAGTCTATCTTTTTTGCCTTGAATGTTCCATAGCGTGCGCGTGAGTAAAGCTTGGTTCCAGGCCCTTATGTCCCGAAGTCCCACTCCCCCCTCCAAGCGCGGCAAACATATATTATCCCAAGCGACATTTGCACTCTTCGAGCCCCAAAGAAATTGCCTACAGAGCTGGATAACTTTGGTACGAACAAGTGTCGGTAGCTGAAAGATGCTCATCCAGAAGCATTCGATCCCTTGAATAACCGAGCGAATAAGCTCCAGTCGGCCTGCATATGAAAGTGTATGAGCGTGCCACGCTTTGATTTGGGATTCAATATGCTGCACCATATCATTAAACAGGTTCACGGTTATACGATCTGCCGTGAGAGGGACTCCCAGGTACCTGAAAGGCATTGGTCCGCTTTGCAATTGCGTGTCATGAAGTATTGATGCACGCTTATCATTATCCACACCGGCCAGATAAATGTTGGACTTACGGATATTCATTTGGAGACCCGATTTTGCCTCGAAGTCTTTGAGGCAGTGCATAAGAATTTCAACTCAATTACATCGAACCTCTGGACAGAAGCATTAAATCATCGGCGAATGCAAGGTGGGTGATTTTGGGGCAATCACACATCGAGTGATAATTAAACTGTGAACCCTCTCTAGTGTTGTACGCGATCAATCTCGAGAGATATTCTATGCAAATCACGAAAAGGTACGGTGATAGGGGGTCACCTTGCCGAAGTCCACGTGCTCCTTTAAAATGCCCCTTTAGTCTCCCGTTGACTGAGATTGAATACGAAGGAGTTGTGACACACTCCATAATCAATTTCTGGAAGGTCCTAGGGAAGCCAAGGCCTGCAAGCATTTGTTCCAAAAAGGCCCAAGAGACCGTATCGAAAGCTTTACGCAAGTCAATCTTGATTGTGCACCTGGGGGATACTCGTTTCCGTGCATATTGCCGGAGGAGTTGCTGCATAATGTGAATATTGTCTGACATATTTCTTCCCTTCACGAATGCTGCCTGCGCCTTGTCAATGATTTGGTCAAGGACTTCACTGATTCTCCCAGCAAGTAGCTTGGAACAAATCTTGTACAATGTGTTACAACAAGCGATGGGCCTGTAATCTGTTACCGATGATGTGTGAGTAGACTTGGGCACCAAAGTGAGTGCAGTGTGATTCCACTGTTTCAGTAGCGAGCCGGATCGAAAAAATTCTTGTATTGCCGCAGTCACATCCACTCCAACAATGTCCCAACTTTTCAGGAAAAAGGTGGATGTATAACCATCAGGCCCCGGAGATTTGTCTCCTGCTATGTCCTTGAGCGTAGCTCTGATATCATCTTCGCTCACTGGTGCCATAAGCAAATTGCAGTCGGCATCTGATAGGCAAGCTCCGGAAGAGATGATACGATAGTCAATGTCCTCGGTTTCAGCCCCAGTCCCTAGCAGCTGCTTGTAGTAGCCCACGAACTCATTGCCAACTTCATCGAGTGAGGTGGTAGGTGTCCCATCTTCACGAGTGATTGAGGGAATAAAGTTGCGTTTAGCCCTCTTCTTGACCATGGCATGGTCAAATCGTGTGCATTTGTCACTCTTAATCTGAAAATGACACTTCGCCTTTTGCTGGTAGAACAGTTTTTCAGATTTGGCCAAGTTAATAGCTTGGAGCCTGAGATTTGGCATCCTGGACTTGATTTCATTGTCATCTGGGTGGTCATGTAGAATCTGTTGGGCACTCTTGAGGGCAGTTTTAGCAGCCTTTGCCCTGGTAGAGATGTGAGAGAATGACTCCTCATTGAGCTCCTTAAGTTTACTCTTTAAAGTTTTCAATTTTGTGCTCAGCCGGAATTGCATTGTCCCTGTGATGCGTTGCCTCCAGATATCTTCAACATATGGGAGAAAATTTTCGTGATGAACCCACATATTGAAAAATCTCCAAGGAGTTCCTGCTGTGCTCCTTGCCTCAAAGATAGAGACAATACACGGGGAATGGTCTGATATTCCCGAAGGTAGGAAGTTTGCGTGAGCAAAAAGGTTGGCCTGTTCCCAAGCATTGTCCACCATTGCTCTGTCAAGTTTGGACCATACCCGATTTTTGGTCCAAGTATGAAATAAACCAGTTGAGGGGATATCCACTAAGCCCAAAGAGGTACAGAGATCAGCGAGGTCATGGGTGTCCCTACAAGTGACTCTGTCTCCATGAACCCTCTCGTCCGCCTTGAGGATGGTATTGAAGTCACCAAGGAGTAGCCAAGGTAATGTGCTACTCGCATGAAATAACTTGAGAGATTCCCAGAGATGCTTGCGTTCGCCTCTTGAATGCAGTCCATATATAAGAGAAATCGTATAAATCTGCTTACTAACCTTGCAGTGAAGTGTAGCAAAAATGACCTGTGGCAAGATGCTCTGAACTGTAAGGTCAACTTTCGCAGGATTCCAAAGGATGGCAATGCGCCCGTGATCATTAACTTCAAAATTCTCACAGAAAACCCAACCTGGCAGCCGCTTGTTAACAAAGAGCGAGAGGCGCCTATTGTCGGTTTTAGTCTCCAAAAGTCCCAAAACATCTATGTTATTCTTGCGGATGAGGGTGGCAACCTCATCCTGTTTTAGGGGCGCGTTGAAGCCCCTAATATTCCATGCGGCTATAATCATTGTTTTGAGGAAGGACCAGAGCCCTTCTTCGGTTGGTTGTCCTTGGCCGTATCTTTCCTCGTGAAGAGTTTGTCTTTCAGTTTTGCAGATGCTCCTGCTCTTATTGCCATCTGCTGCATGGGATTGCCTTGCTTGGCTGGCTTGTTGTTCTTGCCAACCACCTGGAACGGTTCTTCATTTGGCTCAATTTGAGAATAGTCAGAGATTTCTTGGACACCGTCATTAGCTGGACGCGTGTTTGATGATGATGGGTCTGGGTTGTTGTTTGCATCCAAATCCTTAGGCACTGACTTGGAAGCCTCCAATTCAATCATCTGCTCATTTGGCTCTTGTCTCTTGTCTTCCGCATTGGCCTTCTTGCTGGAGGCCTTTGTAGATGGCTTGGTGTGCTTGGGTGCATTTCCTGGTTGGTCGCCACCTTTGGTTTTGTCACCTTCAGTTGCTGCTAGATTGTTGCCTTGCACGGGTTTTTTACCCTCGGCTTTCTTTGCTACGTGTCCCTTGTATCTATCGCATTTTGAAAGTGGGTGCCCTATGTGTTTACAGTGACTGCAGTAAGGTGGCACATATTCATATTCCACTTTCTGATCGAATTTGTTACCATCTCTGGTGGTGATTGGGATGTTGTATACCCTATCTTTCGATAGATCCATCTCCACCAGGACACGAGCATAATTGCAACGCTCCTGTGTTGCTGTGATTTTGTCGGTTGCTTTTGGTTCGCCCACGTAAGATGCGATTTTCCCTAGGGCCTTGGAATTAAAGCATTCTGCCGGTAGAAAGGGTAAATTGATCCATACCGGAACTTTTTTAGCATCATCTTCCCCGAACTGGAACCACCTGGGAAGCTCCTTGAGTATTAATCCCCGCCCGTAAATTTGATACGGACCTTCAGCTAGCACCTTGGCCCTATCTTCGGCGGTCTNAATGACATATTTTTCGCGCTCCATCGTGTTTTGAAGCAAAATTGTACACATTTAAAATAGCAATGGAAAATAGTAGTAAATAGAGTCATCCAATAGCCAGTCCTATGGTAAGCAAGCTCAGGGATGACTGAGAGTCACGGGATTTTGAAAGCGCCTGGATGCTTACCGAAAGAGGGGAATTGCACGCAGCTCAGATTTTTCCAACGGATAGGCTACCCAAGGGGAGGGATGTTTTGCTGGTATTGACCCAGATTTGGATGCTCAAGTAGAGTTTGGAGCGAGGATGGGATTACTGGAACCTTCCATTCAAGCCTCCCCATTAGAGAAATGAAAAGAAGGAAAAAGAGAGAAAGAGAGAAAGAGCTCTTCTAATTCGTCGATACGAGAAGAAAATTGTTGTGGCGAGCTTCTTTACCGAAGCTCTTCGTTCCACTTTCAGACGAGTTAAGGGAATCTCCGAAAGGGGGTTCTCGTCGAGCTCCTGTTAGCGTGATCATAGCATTCCTTTCCTTAGCTGCTGCCGTTCGTGAGGGCTGTGGTGAAAAGACAATTATCCCGCTTGCAAACATATCTGGGCGGGATTAAATATATGCGTAAAAGGGGTTGTCGGCTCATTGTCTTCTTTCTTTTAACCATGAGAAAAAGATGTCACCTTTCTTTCTTTCGTTGGGAAGCTAAAAGGTATTGCTTTCAAGCCTTTTAAGTCAAGTGTCTCAATGAAGGGTGCCCCTCCGGGAGACTGAAAAAGACGAATTATTCGAACAGAAAAGACGGCTAGAACGCCAGGTATGGAAAGAGGAAGATGTTGGGTAAAGCGTGATTGAATGATCTTTTTTAGCATCATCTTCCCCGAACTGGAACCACCTGGGAAGCTCCTTGAGTATTAATCCCCGCCCGTAAATTTGATACGGACCTTCAGCTAGCACCTTGGCCCTATCTTCGGCGGTCTTGAATTTGAAAGCCAAGCCGGAAGAGCAAGTCGTGGCTTACCTTTACTTTACTTCTGCGGAGAAGAATAGAACAAGGAAAGGAAGAGAAGAGTATTAGCCAGGCTAAATGGCATTCATCAAAGTTTGGCTAGGAATGAGCTCATCTGTAACCATTTCTCTATCACATTCCATATCCCACTTCAAACTTTTTTTTTCTTCGGGTAGTCTCGTCTATAAAGGCATTCCAGCTTCAGAGGCAGGTGAGCCGAGAAAAATATCTACCAAAAGAATGAAGGATCCCCCAGGCTCATCGAAATCCAATAGCAAACCGCCATACAGACGGACTTTTAGTTGGCTCGTCCTGCCTGATGTGAACCTAAAGGTTGTTCGGTGCCTCGCCCTTGTCTCCTTCGCTGTAGACTGCAAATGATGGGAATTCTATCGATAAAGAAGAGGCATAGGCATCGCCTCTCGATCCAATCCGTCTTCTTCTGGGGATGTGCTCCTTTCTAATTCTAATTACAGGGCCTTGAGTGTAGAAGATCTCACTATAGCGAAGACTAAGTGCCTTCAATAAGCATAGGATATCCGGGAACTTTTAGCTATTGCAATTCTTTTCATGATAGCAGGTCACATGTCATAGGACTTTTCATCCTTCTGGTGATTTCTCATCGACGAAATGAAGAGGCATTGATGGAGAAGCTGTTAGAAACTGTCCGCCTATTTGCGTCGTCCAGAACCTGAATACGACCACGGATGACACGCCAAAGCAAGAGGGATCACCTAGGCTGAATAAAGGAATCCAAAAAATCTAAGTGAATAACATATTTGTCGCGCACCATCGTGTTTTGAAGCAAAATCCTACACATATAAAATAGCCATGGAAAATAGTAGTAAATAGAG
>BKCP01008026.1:89795-125148 GCA_008636005.1 Striga asiatica | reverse complement strand
TCCGCGAAATTATGCGGGCGAAGATCTCCAAGCATAAGCTGGACGCCGAGTTCGAGGGGTTGGTATGCGAGGTGGACGAGGAGGAGGCAGCCTTAGTCCGCCGGCAGAGGGGTTGGACCGAAGATGAAATCGTCGGCTTCGCCAACTTTGGTGCGACGCCTCCCGATGAGATGCGCCTGAAGCCGGGCGAGACCCTCTCTGATTATATGCCCTTCTTGCTGCCGAGCCGGGACTTTGCTGATGAGGCCGACCCTTCTGTGATGCTGTGTGGGGCGAACGACCATGAGGCCGGGTCCTCGGGTGCTGCCGGGGACGAGGGCGATGCTGGCCAGGGTGACGGCGAGGGTGCTGTCAAAGGTGCCGAGGCTGAGGTGGATCCCGCGGACACCGCCGTGGTGGACCTGTCCTCCGGCCCTTCTCCCGGAAAGTAGTTAATTCTTCGGCCTGCGAGCCGCTTTTTCCGACCGCCTGTGGTCTGTTTTTAACGTTCCTACTTTGAAAGACTTGAATTACGAAGCTTTTTATGTTTTATTCGGAACTCATGAATGTTGGTGTTTGCTTTTGGATGAATGGATTTTATGTTTGTTTACGTATTCTCGCGATTTTTCTGCCAAGTATGGGTTGGGCGTCGAGCTCGGCGCCTAGCTTTTTCTGCTCGGCCGGGCCCGGGATTGGGCTCGGCCTTTTACCTACTTATTTACTTATGAATGAATGGTTGTTTATCCTTGATTTTTCCAAGTATGGGCTTGGCGCCGCGCCGAGTATTTGTTTATTTACATGGCCGAGTCCGAGATCGGACTCGGCACTTTGGATTTATTTGTGGGGCCGAGCCCGGGATTGGGCTCGGCACTTTTTGTTTACTTTGTATTTTTCATTTCTTACATTGGCGCAGTGGCCTTACCGGACTACTTTGCCGAGCCCGGCTCGTGCTGGTCGAGTCATCGTACTGACCCGGCCTACACATAATTATGTGGCAGCTTACCTGACCGGTCTTGCGTTCGGACTCGGAGGTATTATTGGCCTGACTAGGCTTCCTAGTTGAGCCCAGCTAGTGCCGGCCAGGTCATCGTACTGACCCTGGCCGACACTTCGTTCCTTACGTTAATTACGCCGCTTCGACTCGATCTACACTTAAGGGCTACAGTAGAATTACAAAGTAAAGTATGGCAAACATATATCTTTACAAACTTCATCTATTCTTACAAAGTGAAACTACAAAGAACGAAAATACAAGATCATCCTAGACCTATTGGTAAAATTTTTTCAAAAAGGCCGAGTTCCACGGGTATTGGTGGGGGGTGCCGTCTAGGTGTTCGAGGCGGTAGGCCCCATGTGGGAGGACTTCGCTGATCTTGTAGGGCCCTTCCCATTTCGGTTTTAGCGGTCCGGGGTCAGGCCCCGTTACCCTTTTTAGTACCAAGTCGCCGACTTGATAGGAGCGGGACTTGACTTGGGAATTGATGTATCTTTCGCTTCGTCTCTTGTACGCCGCGTTTCTGAGCTCGGCTTGTGACCGATGCTCATCTATCAGGTCGAGACTTGCTCTCAACAGCTCGGAATTAGACTCCTCTTCGAAGTTGGTTACTCGAAAGGTTGGGGCGCCGAGCTCGACAGGTACCATTGCTTCGGTCCCGTACGCTAGGGAGAACGGCGTTTCTCCCGTAGATGACCTTGGTGTTGTGCGGTACGACCAGAGCACGTTTGGAAGCTCTTCTGGCCAGGTTCCTTTTGCGGCTTCAAGTCGGACCTTGAGCCCTTGTTTGATGATTTTGTTTACGGCTTCGACTTGGCCATTGGACTGGGGATGGTAAGGTGTCGAGAAGAAGTGTTTGATGTTGTGCTCTTCGCAGAACGCTTCCAGCTTCTTCCCCTCGAACTGTCTTCCATTGTCGGTGATTATAGAGTTCGGCACCCCGAAACGACATATGATCGATTTCCACAGGAAGTCGACCATTTTCTGTTCGGTGATAGTGGCTAGCGGCTCAGCTTCAGCCCACTTCGTGAAGTAGTCTACGGCGACGACCGCGTATTTTACTCCGCCTTTCCCGGTAGGTAGGGGGCCGATCAGGTCGACACCCCACTTGGCGAATGGCCATGGGCTGAATATCGACTTCAAGGGCTGTGAAGGTTGAATGAT
The DNA here is from genome assembly GCA_008636005.1 of Striga asiatica. Lineage (NCBI taxonomy): Eukaryota > Viridiplantae > Streptophyta > Magnoliopsida > Lamiales > Orobanchaceae > Striga > Striga asiatica. Next base: position 123,011 of record BKCP01008026.1, on the reverse strand, counting down.
GTTCGGCGCGAATGTTTGGCATTTTGCGCATCTTCGAGCCATGTCCAAGGCGTCTTTCTTCAGGCTAGGCCAGTAATATCCTTGCCTGAGAACTTTGTGGGCGAGGGCGTAACCGCCGGAGTGGTTTCCGCATACACCTTCGTGGACTTCCTTTAGAACGTACTCGGCGCTCTTCTCGTCCACGCACTTGAGCAAGGGTGCTGAGTATCCTCTTTTGAACAATTCGCCGGCCACGATCGTAAATCGAGCTGCCCGGGTTCGGAGCTGTCTGGCCTCTTTTGGGTCAGACGGCAACGCACCGGTCTCGAGATACGACCGGATCGGGACCATCCAATTTGATTCTTCGTCCGTGACGGCCTGGTCGGCGCTCATCACGGAGATGCCGAGCACAGAGGGTTGCTCCTTGTGCGCGACTTGCACGTATTCGACGCTTTCCACCCCGGCACTTGAGGCGAGTCGAGCCAGGGCGTCGGCCTGCACGTTCTCCGTTCGCGGAATATGTTCTACTCGGGTCCGGAGTTTAGCTAGCTTCTTTTTCACTAGTCCCAAGTATGGGGCTAGCCTTGGTTCTTTGACCTCGAATTCTCCAGAAATTTGCTTAACCATCAACATGGAGTCGGAGTATATGGTGAGGTCGGTCAGACTCATGGTTTCGGCCAAAGCGAGCCCGGATAGCAATGACTCATATTCGGCCTCATTGTTGGTTGCCGGGAAGAGGTATTGGATCGAGTGGCAGAATAGCCTCTTTTGGGGATCCACGAGGACGACCCCTCCGCCTGCTCGTCCGGCAGTGGAGGACCCGTCTACGTACATCACCCAAGGTTCTTCGCCCTTCGTTTCCTCGACTCCCGGCGTAAATTCGGCTATGAAGTCCGATAGTACCTGCCCCTTCATTGCTGTTCGGGGTCGGTACTGGATATCGTATTGTCCCAGCTCCACTGCCCATTTTACCATTCGACCCGAGGTGTCGGGTCGGTGTAGGATTTGTCTTAGCGGATAGGCCGTGAGGACAGTGATTGGGTATTCCAGGAAATACGGCCTGAGTTTCCGGGCTGCAGTCACCAAGGCGAAGGCAAGCTTCTCCATTGGCGGGTATCTCAGCTCGGCGTCGTGGAGAGCCTTGCTCACGTAGTAGATCGGAAACTGGCCCGAGTCGTCTTCTCGAATCAGGGCGGCACTTACGGCCACCTCGGAAATCCCCAGGTATAGATACAGCATTTCACCTGGGCGTGGCTTTTGCATCGTTGGAGCCTGGCTGAGGGTCTCCTTGATTGCCTCCAGCGCCTTTTGGCAGGCCGGCGTCCACTCAAACTTGTGATTTTTCTTGATCGCGTCAAAGAAAGGTTTGCAGCGGTCGGTGGACCTTGAAATGAATCGACTCAGCGCGGCGAGCTTGCCAGTCAGGCTCTGGACTCCTTTAATTGATGTTGGCGGTCGAAGGTCTTGCACCGCCTTGATTTTCTCGGGGTTTGCATCGATGCCGCGCTGACTAACTATATACCCCAAGAATTTTCCCGAGCCAACGCCAAACGTGCATTTTTTCGGGTTTAACTTCATGGAATAATCGCGCAAAATGGAAAACATTTTATTAAGATCGTTTACATGATTGGACGCGTACACAGACTTAACTAACATATCATCTACATATACTTCCATACATTCACCTATCAAGCTAGCAAACATCTTATTAACTAGGCGTTGATAGGTGGCCCCGGCATTCTTTAGTCCGAACGGCATCATGGTGTAGCAGTAAAGCCCACGTGCCGAGTAGAAGGAGGTATGCTCCTCGTCGTCCGGATGCATGGGAATCTGATTGTAGCCGGAGTACGCGTCCATGAAGCTCATCAACTCGTGGCCAGATGTAGCGTCGACCATGTAGTCGATGTGGGGGAGGGGATAGCTGTCTTTGGGGCATGCTTTGTTCAAGTCGGAGAAGTCAATACACAGCCGCCATGCCCCGCTGCTCTTTTTTACGAGTACCGGGTTGGCCACCCAGGTCGGGTACCGGACTTCGCGTATGTACTCGTTATCTTTCAGCTTGGTCACTTCTTCTTCCAAGGCTTGCTGTCGGTCGGGGCCGAGCTTCCTCCGTTTCTGCACGACCGGCTTGACCGTGGGGTCGACCTGCAACCGGTGGCAGGCGACCTGTGGGTCGATGCCGACCATGTCCTCGTGAGTCCACGCAAAGACGTCCGCATTTTGCCGGAGGAATTCGGTCAGTTCGGCTTTCATAGGCCCCGGCAGCCTGCTCCCAATTCGGAGTTGTTTTTGGCAAGTCTCTTCATCGATGAAGATGACTTCGACTTCGTCCATCGGCTCGGCCCTCTTCGTTCCCCGTTTCTCCTCGTATTGTGTCCGAGGGTCGAGCTCGTCCTCCTCCGCGATCGGCCTTTTGCCAGCCCTTCTCCCCCTGTCCCCGTCGAGGTTGCCTTCGACTCCGTCCTCGACAGGGTTCGTCATCTCGGCGCCCGGGGCCGAGTTATCTGCCCCGACGCTGGGCTCTGTGATAGTGGGGTCGGCACTCGACGAGGTCGGGGGGTGCGAACCTGTCTGGTTTCCCAGCATGCGGTTGCCCCCGTGATCGTCGTGTGCCGGCTCGATGTCTGCCACCCCGGCGTCCTCCAGTAAGTTCATCATATTTATTTCGGTGCGCGGGATGGTCAGGATGCATTCCCGTGCCTCCCTTTGGTCTCCTCGGTGGGTCCCTTCCCCGTCGGGAGTTGGGAATTTGAGAGAATAATGGAAGATGGAGACGGCGGCCTTCAATTTGTAGAGCGCCGTCCTGCCCAATATGGCGTTGTACTCACTTGGGCAGTCCACGATTTTGAAGGTTTCCAAGATCGTCTTCGTGGGCTGCCCCCTGTCTCCGAACCGGACCGGGAGCGTGACCTGTCCAACCGGGGCGACGGTCTGACCGTTGAAGCCCTGGATCCGCTCCCGGCAGGGTTGTACCTCCTTCCTATCGATCCCCATCTTCTTGAAGGTCTCGTAGTAAAGGATGCTGGCGTAGGCCCCGGTGTCGACCATGATGCGATGGATCTTAATCGCCATGATCGGCGCCGTGATCACCAGGGCGTCGGAGTGGGGATGATCGAACAAGAAGGCGTCTTCGTCGTTGAAGGTAATGGTGTTTGGGGTCGGTTCCGGTGCCGGCCTGCTGTGGGCATGCATCACCCTTTGCCCGGCGTGGTAGGCCTGTCGGCCGTAGGCCTTGGTTTGTCTCCGAGAGAGGAGGGACTCGCTCCGGCTCGTGTTGACACACCGGGTCGGGACGTTGGTCGGGTCGGCTCCGGTGTGAGGGGTCCGGTCTCTTTTTCTGCCCCTGGAGGTGCCGGCCTCATCTTGATGGGTGGGGCAGAAGGTCATGATCTCGTGAGGGCCACCCTGCTGCGACTTCTTTCTTCGAGGATTCACGTCAGCGTCCTCGTCACTGTCGGGGTTTTCCTCGAAACGCCCCCCTTTCTTTCTCTTATCCCCGGAGTGCGTGAACTTCCGGAGTTGGGGGTCATCGATCAGCTTCAGAAGTGCCGAGATCAGATTTCGGCATTGATCGGTGTTATGCCCGTGCGCCTTGTGGTAGGTGCAGTAGCGGGTTTTGTCTACTTTGTCCTTGTCAGTGAACATTGGCTTGGTGTCCGGCAACAACCCTTTGGCCTTAATCTCCTCGTAGACCGCCGCGGCCCCTACCGAGAAGACGCCCTGGTAGCTCTCCCTCAGCTCTTCGGCCCTCTGTCTCCGCTGAGCTCGAATCTCAGCGAAGGACTTGCTCGGCTTCCCTGATTTCTCCTCCTTTGCCTTCGCCTTTGTCGGTGCCGGTGCCGGTGCGGCGTCGAAGGTCGGGATTGATGAGGATTCCTCCGCCATGATATAATCTTGAGCGCGGGTGAGGAACTCCTGGTAGGTGGTCGGTTTGTTCTGGCACAGGGACCATCTGAACAATGTCTTCGGCCTGAGGCCGCCCTGGGCCGTAATGAGCAAGGCGTCGGGGTGGCACCGTTCCATGTTTTGGACCCGATCATTGAACCGAGCAATGTAATCCTTGAGGCTTTCGTTCTCGCCCTGCACGATGTTTGAGATGGACTCCTTGGGGGCGAGGTTGACCTGCGACCCGATGAAGTGAGATCGGAACGCCGACCTCAGCTGTGCCCAGGTTGAGATGGAGCGGGGGTAAAGGGAATGGTACCACCTCTGTGCCTTGGGCCCCAGCGTCAGGGAGAACATGCGACAGCGCAGGGCGTCGGAGGCGCCGTGCAGGTCCATCCAGGAGGTGTAGAGGCCGAGGTGGGAATCGGGATCCGAGCTCCCGTCATAGAGGCCGAGCTGCGGTATTTGTATTCCTTTTGGGACGGCTTCTTGTAGGATATCGAGGGAGAGAGGTGAGGCGTTATCCGCGACCCGAGGGGTCGGTCGCGTGTGGGTTTGTTGATGGCCTGGGAGTGAAAACTCGCTCCCGGTGAGCTGCCGACCTTCCAACTCGGCAACTCTGCGTTTGAGGGCCGCGACCTCCTCAGTGTCGTGGCCGATGGCTTTGCCTCGTCTGATCACCTCCCGGAGATCGTGGTTGGCGTGGCTCTTGTCTCCCAAGCGTTGGTGGACAGAGCGACGAACGACCGGAAGGCTTCGCTCTGGCCGGCTCTCCCCCGTCTGCTCTGTGGGAGCCGGTCTGGTACTCTTGTCGCGACGGTTCTGAGCCTCGCGGTTCGGCGATTGAGCCGTGGTTTTGGATTTTGCTGGGTTTCTCTGTCCACCGGTCTCCTTTTCAGGAGTGTGGAGCAAAGTGTTGCCGGGGTTCTCCGTGGGCACCACAGTGTTCGCCCCGGCGGCTTGACTGGCGAGGGCCTTGGCGAAGACCCCCTCGAGGGCTTTGAGGACGTCGGGGTGCTGCAAAGCCGCAGCGAAAGTAGGAACTGGGGGTACGGGGACGATGGGTCCCTGCTGAACGCGACGGGAGGACTCCCCGCCGTTGCGGCGATGAGGCTGGGAGCCGGACTGCTGGGTGGAGTCGTCATGTCCGGATGAAGGCATTTTCAGTGGCTTTTTGGAAATGAAAAGGTGAGAAAAGATGAGTGCGATGTGTGTAGCTTCACAAGATCGAAAAATTGACACCAAGTAACTTATGGTGCCCTCCTTCTAGCGCCAAACTGTTGACGGACGTTTCCGGTCAACGGTTAAAAAGTCAAATGATGGAAAGAAAATGAAGAAAAGGCCAAGAAATACGGTTCAATTACGGTTTTATTAACGGGTCACGAGGTCGGCCTCTCGTACGAGGTCGGCACTTGTGATATACTTATATTGCTTACAAGAATTTCTTACAAGTTCTTTAGAGAGAGAAAATATGAGCTCGAGTAGTTGGGATTTCAACAACCCCAAAATAAATGAGGGGGTTGCTATTTATAGGAGACTTTAATGCGGTACTGTTTGGGTACTGTTCAGCGGTCTTATCGCACAGTAGCTCAACGGGACAAACCGGCGCTTTTCTGACTGATTGAGAGTGATTTCCGGATTCTCCAACCATTACCTGCCATACATTTAATGCGAACGTGGGCTGCATTAAATGCGGACACATTCTGGCTGAGTTGGACGTCCCATCGGCAATCATTCGTAGACAAGTGGCATTATTTTATGGTGTCCGACGTCACACTTCTATCAGGAGCCGTCCTTGCGAGAGGGGGAACAAGGTGCCGATCTCGTAGCCACATGGATGCGGTGCCGATCTCGGGACTTGTCCCCCCCACCGTTCCAGACGACTTTGACTCTCATTCAGCTCGGCACCCATGTGTAGTTTTGGTGACCGGCTCCTTCGGCTCGGACCGGTACCTACGCTGGGTCCGGACTCGGATATCAACATTCTTATTCAACAACATCTGCTGTAACATCCCATTCAGTTATTAATAAAAGTAATTATTTTAGTTCCGAGTTGGAATTAATTTACTTTTATTAATAATGCTCGTTCCTAGTTCCGAGCTCAGTTATTAAATTATTCAATTATAAGTTTGACTTTAAAGTTAAAAGTATTCCCGGTTAAATTTTATTCAGTAATCGAGTCAGTTTGCTAATTAATTCCGGTCCATCTATTTTTTTTTTTAGAAATGAACTTTATAAGTCTGGAATTTATTATTTCAAATTTGCCGAATTAATCGAAATCAAGAATGTTTCGAGATAATTAATTTATATAGACATTAGTGTCTATTTAAGATTAATTGATATTTTCGAAGGACCGAAATTTAGTCGGTTTAAAATTTTTAAAACACATGACCAATTCTTTCTTCAAGTCTTTAAATTTTATCAAGATTTCTAATCATCCATTAATTTATGGTAGTCAAGTATTAGCTGATAAAGCCTTCTTTTCTTATTTTTCTCTCACGCCATTTGATTTTTTTTTATCTAGTGGCAAGGAGATAAATATATTTTTTTATTCCTAAATCTTCTATCACAAGAATACATATATATTGGTAGTCAACTCTCCCATCATATCATTGTTGAGAGTCATTTTCACCCATTTCGTGCTAGACATATTAATTGATGGCATTATCTTGTTTGATTATGTGTTAGAGAGTGATATTTGGTTTGATGAATTAGCATATTAAATCTACACGTAAGTTTTATTTTTAGTTTATGGGTTATTAGGAGAATTACATTGAAAATCTCTTGTCTCCCTACTATCTATATATATATATATATATATATATATTGATAGCAAAGCATTTGATTGGAGAGAGTGATGCAGGGGTTATGATGAGTAATACATATATATTATGTATTGATTATTTCAAGTTTCATGATTAATTAGACATGAGTGTTTAATTTAATCATTTGAGATAATTAATCTAAGTAGACATTTTGTCTATTTAAATTTAATTCAGAGTTTAACCGAGATATTAGAATATTTTTAGCGAGAGTCAACTTTTTTTTTTAGCCTTTTCGGTATCTCGAGATTATATATGTTTTGACTTATTAGAATTTTTCCGAGATAAATTTAAGCTTTATATTTTCAGTCTTAATTATAAGATATATATTTGGTCGTTCCAATTTATATAGAATTCTCGGGCCAAATTTTATCAGATGTCGAAATGTTGTGATAATTCTTGTAGAGGTCAATCCTTTTCCAGCTCAATTAATTCCCTACAACACGCCACTATTCTCAAATAAATATTCAGCATGTATTGAGAGTCTTATCTTTTTTTCATGATTAAGTTATCTATATATATATAATTGCTAGCTAAGCAATAAATTTTACCTAATAAATAAAACCTAATAAATTTTACCTATGTGGCAAATCATTAATAAAACTTAATAAAGAAAACCTAATAAATTTTATTTATGTGGCATTAATACACCTAATCTCATTAATAAAAAAATATTTCATTACATTTTTTTGGGTTTATTAAGACAAAAATCATTATATTTTATGTTAATTGATTAATAATTATATTTTTATTGAATAATATAATAGTTAATATTAAAATTAGTAATTATATTTTATACTAAATAATATATGAAAGTTACATAAAATTATATTTTACACTAAAATCAATATTTTTTTTGATGATGAAGCGGTTGTTTATTAATACATTAATTTTTTTTATGTCATAGTAAAATTTTTCTTAAAATCACATAAGCAATTGTTATAATAAATGTAATATTTTTCAACTAATTAATTGGTCATGATCACTCAAAATTATAAAAAGTATATATTTATTACATTTTATGCAATCAATATAGTGATTCGTATACAATCATATCGTGTGTACTATAAAATTTTAAAATATAATACTATTATATAATTTATAATTTTAATATTATATACATAAATATAACTTATAATACTATATGTTTGAAATATAATACAATTATATAACTTATAATTTTTATATTATATACATAAATATATCTTATAATATTTAATTTTATTTATATCTGTGCAAATGCACAGAGTCGAATACTAGTTTAGTGAATTACTAATGAAAAGATTACTCACCTTGATATTAACCACCTAATGGTCATGTGAAGATTCGTTAACTTATTGACTTTGAGACCAAAATTGGAAAATACAACCAAACAAATAAATGATGGTCTTTGTGGGATCAAATATCAATCCAATAAGACTATTGTACAATTTATAATTCTAATTATAAATGCACAAGTTAATTTTTCTTAAATAATAAAGTAGTTTAATGAATTGTCCCACTATCTTAGTTTGTTAGGTTATGTGTGTTTGTTACGTGTGCATGATTTGGATAACATTTTAGGTATGTTCTCTTAATTGAAGTTAAGTATATATCTTTGAAATTATTTATTATATACAAGTTATCCCTCAACTAAGTTGTCATTTTTTTTTTTTACCAAGATTATCATTTTGTTAAAATTGTAGATAGGTAAATAAATAGTTGAAAATATTTAGATTCTTTATTAGTATTTATTATGCTATCTTTGGTAGATCGATTTTCTTTAATGAATTTTTATATATTAGAATTATTAAATGTTATTACGATTTTACCATTAAAATTATATTAAGAATTAGGACGTTTTCAAAACAATTATATAACATTTCTAACATTTGTTGTTTGGGTTGATGTTAGAAGAGTAATAATGGTGCGAGAATATTATGGTTGATTAATTATATATTAGTTATTAATTAAATATAGAAGATAAGGTGATTATTAGTATATTACTAGTTTGCCATTAAAAATATGTTAAAGTAACGGTAGTTTAGGTAGTTTATTTTTTTTTTTAACAATAACACCCGTCCTTTTATATTAGTAATATAATATAATATAATATACTAATAATAATAATATAATAATATAATATAATAATAAATAAATAAATATTATAATAATAATATAATAGATAGATAGATAGATATAGATTGATAATTTTATTACTCAAATTTTATTTAATATAATATAAGTTATAATTATAATCAACATAAAATAAGCATATAATGTATTTTAATGAAGATTACTTAAATTAATATTTATATTTAGCATTATAGAAGTTTTAGTGCAAAACTTGAAGTGAAATTGTTGGGGATGATGTGGACGTTAGGTGCCAAAGTTGCACCTACTTGGTGCAAATTGTCGGATACGATCGTAAGAGTTTTCTGTTTTTTTAAAACATTATTTTAGTTTTTACGAATTAAATTTAGGAGACCGACATGAACCTGTTTGACCTATGCCTCATTCCCTTTATACTCTACTGCTAATGAAATGGAACTTTCCGAGCCCCTTCTTTCATTCTTTTTATTTTTTATTTCTTACATAATTCTTTGGAATTGGACAGAAATGAGTACAAACATATAGTTTTCAGCATCATCATCGTTGCAGAGTTATTCAAAGTTATTTGCGCATTCTACCGTTGATGTACTAAACTTAGTTTCTCAACCATTTTCCAGACAGATAATTTGTCGTTTGTGTAAAACATTAATGACATATAATCATTCTTTAATTTGCTTCTTCCAATTGGATGAACCGAGACAACTCAATCAATCAATCCTCCTTGGATTTGAAAAAAACCCAACACAACTCAGTACTCCGAGTTGATCGAAATTTAAAAACAAACAACACGTATAATCCCAGATCCACCATATACACATCTCAAAGCCTACAAACATTATTGTAAATAAACAAATGTAGCATATATAAAATATTTAAAGAAAATACTACAAGTACATAATAAACAATAAATGTACATAGAGGTGTACATAACACTCACATGGAATGGGGTCTACTTAATTTTTAATTTTTGGTAGGTCTCATTCAATGTGAGTGTTATGTACATCCCTGTGTACAATATTATATACCTATAGCATTTCTCAACATTTAAATTATTTCACCTCGTGGTGACACACCTCTTCCTTATCAAAACTCCGGTCGGCGGGCCCGCCACCTCCACCTCACAACGCGCGTACAACCAATAAGAATACCGAAAAACTCCTCCCAACTTCGACCTCGTCCTAAACACACCTTTCACTTCAAATCTCACTCTCCCATTCTCCATCTGCCTCTGAAGCTCCAAACTAAGCAAAGTTGACAGCTTCACCTGGCTAGCCACCATGTGAACATCCGCAAACCGAGACTCCCTTTTCCTCACCGAAAACGGGCTCACGTAACGCGTCACAATAATATTCTTCTCGTAATAAACATCCAAGACAATGTAGGTGAAATCGACGTCGACTTTGGTGTTTGGGTTGGTGAAGTTTGCTAGCAATGTGATGTCGGCATTGAGCAAATATCCGAGGTCGAGATAGGCGGAGTTCAATGTGGCGGCCGAGAGGTCGAATCTGGGGAGCTTTGGTTGGAAGACAAGGTAGACTATGAGGATGATTAAACCAGCGACTATGACTATCATCCAGAAGAGTGCGCATAATGCGGCCACTAGCCAGGCCATGGGTCTCGTGGGTCGTGAAGTGGGGCCCCTCAGGAATGTAGGGGAAAGTGGTTTTGGTGGGTGCTGAGGTGGCGGAGGCCTTGGGGCAATTGAGGTAGGGCTGTGGTGGTGCTGAGGTGGCGGAGGCCTTGGACGATGAGGTGGCGGTGTTCGTTGTCGGGAGAAGTCGATGACGGGGTCATTGTTAGTGTGGCGAGGAAGGAAGTGAGGGTTCGTTTCTCGTTCTTGCCGGAACATTTGGAGTTTTGGTTCTACTTTGGATAACAAATGAACCAACAAAGTTTTTTTGGGTTCAGATTAAAACTCTAGTAGCAGGATAAAGGGGCAGTTAGTTCTCTAGGGATTATAAAATTCCTAAAGAGAAAAAAGAATCAGGCATCAGATAAGCAAAGAAGGCAAGTAACCAAATTGATGCTGACTTGTAAAGTCCAAAAACTGTCTTCTCTGCTAAGATTCACAGATAAATATTTCCTTCTCCTAGTTCTATTTATTAATTACTTTCATCTGTAACTTTTTGGGAATCTTTTGGCTATAATGAAATTTGGGTTAAAAGGGGAAAAAAGGAAGTGGCTCAGATTACACTTGTTGCAAGAAAAGAACTATCTGCAGGTGGATGGCCCAGCCTTCTTTAAGGATGTATTTCATCCTACTTGTGGGTCGTGATCCAATCCTAATTGAATCTGCTTGTGTGTTAAAATGTATCACAACAAGCGCAACCCACAAAAATACCCTCACCACAACTAATAACAAACACTACTACTACGAACAGGGCCGACTCCTTGGGGAGGCAGTCTAAGGCCTCTCCTTATATTTGAGGCCCCATTTTTTTTTTTTTCAATACTATGTATTTGTGATGAGTTTGACCCATTATACAAATGAAGGAGCTAATTAATGAATGAGCTAATGAAAAAATATATGCTTTGTGTGAAAATTTGAGGCCCTAAATATTTCATTTGTTTTCTTGATGTTCGGTTAGAACAATTGTGTGAGAATAAACATTCTTTGCAGTGATATGATTTTTATTTTCTTCTCCTTGTTGTTCTAATGACTGATTGAATGTAAATTATTAAAGATCTTTGTAACTCATAGGTAATTTATCAATTCCAAAGTCTAGAAAAACAAGATTTTTTTTTTCAATTATTTATTTATTTATTTAATAGTCTTTTTTAATTAAGTTTTTTTCTTCTATGATTCTATCTGCAAATAGCCTAATTACCACGCAAGTTCAAAACGGGAAATTCGAAAAGGAAAAACTTGTCTAGGGCCTCCAAATTTCTGGAGACAGCCCTGCTAACGAAAATAAGCAAAAATAAAGCAAAATCGAGATAATAAGTCCTAAACTAGGTACTTACTTCCCTAATGCATTTTCGTGCCTAATAAACACAAAAAGATCGAAACTTTAATAAGAGAAAGCATCGCAAGAAAAAGTCACTGAAAAATTACGAGTTTGAACCTCCACAAGTTTAAGTCTAGAGAGGAAACTAACCAAATGAGGTCTAGATTTTTCAAATGCAAAAGAACAAATGTATTTATACTACCACTCAAAATACACACTAGAAAAACGCACAATTACTAAGAGACACTCGTTACTTGGCAAACTGGTCCATTGGCACTCGCTGGCTAGCGACCTAGGTCGCTAAGCGGACGAGTCTGGTACGGGCGATGCTGCTTGTAAGCACCCTCTACTAGGTCGCTAGGCGGACGAGTCTGGTATGGGCGATGCCGCTTGTAAGCACCCTCTACTTATCTTTAGGAAAATAATGATTTTTCCATAATAATTTCGAACCTTTTCGAAAACAATTTAACTTTTAAAATCTCTTCTTAGGGTACTTACTTAAAACTCTTTCTTATTCTTTCTTTTTTTTACAAAAATTTAACCTAAGCCTCACACTTGGTTTTTTTGGGGGAAATCACTTCCCAAACTTATTATTTGCTTCTCAATAATCAAGACATAATTAAAACTTTCAAATACTTAGTCTTGATCAACATAAATCAAACTCGGACTCAAAACATAGAAAAATAAAATCTAAAACATGTAATTAGTTCAAAACAGTCTGCAGAAGCATAAAGTAAAACATTCTTTAGACCATCTTGTTGTAGTAATTTCTTTTTTACCGGAGTAGAATGAAAAGATTCGAACACCGGGTCGTATCGCAAGGAAGGTTAGCCAGATTAAATTGCGCGAATATTCAATCACAAAAGAGAAAATAATCCTAACACTCTAATCAGATTGATTTAGTTTGATTTATCAACTACGAATTATAAAGCTAATCATAGCTATTCAAATCTTACAACTCCGAACACGAATTTAAATAGTAATAGAGAAGGCTAAGGTATCGGGGATAATCGCTTCCGGTTCTCAAAACATTTAACGGGCAATCAATTACTCGGCTAAAGGTCTCGAAAAACTAACTCATCTAGAGATTCATTCTCAATATCTCACGAAACAAGAGAATAAACAAAAACGAACAATTATCGAGTCAATTAGCACATAGACAATACGTCACCGAACAAGCCTATTCTAAACGACCCTAGATCGATCGATTTCTACCCTTTCGGTTTTAAAATCGATTAATTAGATTAAGATGGTGACCAAGCATCTAAAACCCTATGTTAAGCACAACTCGAAAAGATTGAGCAATTATCAAGCATGTAAACGAGATCGAACCGGAACGACAATCCCCTAACCCTAGCTAGAGAATTTAGCTACTCATAGTGATCTCAACAAAAACATTCATATCAAACCAAGCCATGACATTCATGAATGAAACGAAAATAGAAGCTTACAATTAATACGAAGGTTCAACGTCAAAATCCGAGTGCAAAACGAATCCGAAAATAACAATTTGGAGTTTTTCACTCTCAAAGATGAATTCTTACCAAAAACTAAGAGAAATATATGTTCTGGAGTTCAAAGTACGAGAGAAATCTAAAACCTAGAAAGAACAAAATGAGAAAAACAAATCTGAAATCCGTGCTTAAATTTCTGCACGTCGCGACCTCCGCGGCCCGCAGCCGCGGCCATCCCCGAGGCCGCGGCATTCTCTGGACAGAAGTGGGACTTTGGGACCCTCGCGGCCGCGACCTCTCCTCCGCGGCCGCGACGACTAAAACTCGGCGCCGGTTGGTTTTGTTCGCCGCGGCCGCTAGGAGACAGTCGCGGGCCGCGGTGAAGGATTTTCTACACAGTAAAATGTTCTCGGGTTCGTGTTCTCGCATCCGGACTCGGAATTTAATCCCGTCTTTTTCAATTCGACCCCAACTCATCCATCTAGATAGTAATCCTTGCATGGCTACGCACCGCGCTACCTATCCTGCATATCACCATCGACAAGAAAAATACGAAAAACCAGGAAAAACGAACAAAAAGACCAAAAACGAATAAAACAGGGGAAATGCACGAAACGACTCAAAATGGACCAAGAACCAAAGAAAAGTACCTAAGGAGGGAAAAAATAAACATAAAATAAATAAGAAAAACATGACGAAAATAGAACGAACAACTCCCCCACACTAAAACCTTTGTTCGTCCCGAACAAAAAGAGAAGAGAAAGAAAAGAAAATACAAGAATACAAAACAAGCAAACAAGAGTGGACAGTGGTTTTGAACAAGAAAAGTCTCAAATTGATCAACTAAGTTGAAAAGGATTTCGATGACCACGAGAACACACCTTGACCATGAACTCAATCACTTGATAACACTAAGTCTCGAGTATGGAGATATGATTAAATGCCTCACTCAATTTCTTCCAAAAATAAAAGACAGGAGCACTCAAATTGGTCGTCAGTCAAATCAATCATATGCTTGCCTATCGTCTAACCTCTACTCTAAATCAATCAAATTAATGAGACGGTGAATCAAGAGGACTTCTAGGGACGTAATGTAGGCTTAATGGATCGGGTAAGATAAATATAGGTCAAATGGCTCGAATATAGAACATCACAACTCAAACACTCAACCATATCAACAACTCCTCCGGTCTCAACTGGTTTCTCCAACCTTCACCACAGCCAACATGCTTCCACATTATTATAACTTTTTTTTTTTTTTTAGAACCTTATGGACATTTTATCTAGGTTAAGCCGTCGGGTTTCCTGCCCGAGTCTCCTAGACCAGTTTCCCGTACTCGTTACTCGAGACCGCTGATTTAGCGGTTGGAGCACTTAGAGTATAATCCGTTCGATTATTCTCCTTTTTTTTTTTTTAACGAAACCACAATTCACAAGTACGACAATCATCACCACCCATTTTCCAAACATCATCAACACGGGGTCAACAACGAAAATAAGAATTACGGCTCAAAGGGGTGACTAGCGAAAATTATTCTCGAATGAAGAAAAAGGATACACAAATAACAAAGAATGCCTCAATCATGTTCACCTATCACGAATTCAATCGACTCATTTCAAAACAGACTCAAGGCAAGTTCTGATTTATCAACATTCAGACCAATATCTCACAAGAAATGAATACGACTCAAATCTCACCTGGTATATATATATGAGTGATAATCAAAGCAACCCAGCCACACATCAAAATATGCCACTCAAGATTATCATCACATCTTCCCAACGTCATCAAACAACCATAAACCAATCCCGAAATTTACCAATGTCCATCTCAAAAGAACAAATAAACCTAAACTAGACTGGTCCACGCAACAGAAAAGAAAATAAAAAACAATCCTAAAAGAAAACCTAGACCTGATCCACCACATAGTCACATAAGCACGTAAAACTCCCCCACACTTAAAATCAGACAATGTCCCCATTGTCGAGTCGCGGTGAAGGAGAGTTAGACCATATAATAAACCAACGCAAAAACAAAGAAGTTATACACAAATAAAAGATAAAGAGAAAAAGAGAACATACAAAGCACAGTGACAAGTCACTGTGCAGCCGGAGGTGATGGTGGCGGGTAAGGCTGACTGGGTCCCGAACTCCAGCGGGTGTCCCACTGAGTGAATCTCTGATCCCAGCTGTCCATCCGAGCATCCTGCTGGTCCTGCCACTCGCGAATGGACCGGAGACCGCCAGCGAAGCTATCGAAGTGCGTGCCCATCTGAGTCCAGTGGGTCTGCTGCTGGGTCTCTCAATGGTCCACTGAGTCTTCTGCTGGGTCTCCCAGCTGGTCCACTGCGTTTTCTGTCGGCTCTCGAGATCGGCCCATCTGCTGTCTTGGGCATCAAAGCGATTGTGGATAGAGCGGATGCCGGCTGTATACTGAGTCTGAAATGAAGTCCACCATTCCGGTGGCTGCTGCGGAGGAATCTCTGGATGTGGGTTCGGGGCCGGTGTCCACGTGGATGGAGGCGGAAGGAAATGGGCATCATCGTCGTTCATCTGCGCATGCTCGTCTTCCGCCGTCGGTGGCCGAGACGACCCTGCCTGGTCGGAGTTAGGCTGTTTCTGCTGGAGATTTTTAAAATAGGTGTCGTAAGCATTACGCTTCGTATACTCCTGAGTTGTTGTCCGGTCCTTAATAAAGTCAGCCTGCTTGAGCTCATTAAAATTGATACATCGCATCTCAGTCCTGTCTTGAAGCCCAATCTCTCCATGTAAATTGTAGGCTTCTGGAGTGATTTCGACGTGGCGGGCGAGTGCGGTAACAAAATGCCCAAGTGCCGGTATTCCACGCCGAGTGAGGGCAATCTCTTATAAGGGTTCTGTAGGAAGGTCATAGAACACACTCGCACTCCTGCCCGCATCGCCCATAGGAGAAAAAGCTCGACCTCACTAGCTTTATTCGCCTCTTTTTTTCTGGAAATATTATAGCAGATGAACCGATGCACAATGGCAGTGGGCAGGTCCTGGATAAGCCTATTGGACATGCCGGCGGAATCCCAAGTCGTATGCGGGGAAAGCTCGGCCCAACTCCTCTTGGCGTTGAAATTGATGGCCTTGCTTCTCGTACCGGCTATGGTGAACCCGCAAACTTTCTTCATCATGGAATTGTCCACCATGAGATCCTTCCCCTTAAGCTGACAAGTGAAGTATTCGTTCCCATAGGCGAGAACGAATGAGCTGAAGAACTCAAGCATAAGGATTCGATGCGACATCTCCTTAATTTTGGCATACTTGGTTAAGTTTAAGACCTTGAGGTACTTCATCACGTCCTCCAGAATGCCCAAGTCGTTCAAGAGGTCCCAATCCACCGCCTTTGGTCTCACTACCTCTTTTTGCGAGAGACGGGCATAAATTTCGCCCTCCTTTCTAGAATAAACCGGGAACGGAGCACCGTATTGGTCCGAAAGGTCATCGTCATTCACCTTCCGGAGGGGCAACTCGAGAGGAGGATTTGCCCGCTTTGCGCTTCTTATCCGGTTATTGAGTGGTGTTCTTCTTAGTGGGACGAATCGGAGTCTTGCCCATTTGAACGGTCTCTCGGGCAATATGTCGAATACCTTGAGTGCACAAGTTTGAAGTTGAAGCTATGAAACAATGAACAATGGTGGAACCAAAATATGATCCTCTTCAATCTCAATTCACATCAACAACCCCCAACACTATACTTTGAACAAAACAAAATCAATAATCTCGGTTACTGGAAGTCCCTAATGCCCGTGAGAAGGTGTTGAAGTTGAAGACGAAGAGGTGACGAGGTGAGGTGTTGCCGGTTTGTTGCTAGTGGCCGGAGGGGATGGACGCAGGAGAAACTCGCAGGAGAGACGACGGCGACGGTGATAAACTCGGGACTGTGAGGTGGACTAGGGTTCCCGAACTCAAACTCGAACTAGCCGGTAAAATTTCTTGCAAAAATCACGGAAGGAAGAGCCTTTGATTATGATGACAACTTTTGGAAATGATTCAAGGATTCATGAGAGATTTATGTTCGAGGGTGAAATTTGGTAAAACCGGTCTCAAGATGTAGAAAGGTGAAGGAATGCCCGAGAATCTGCAGAAAAGGGGCTTTTAATCGCGTCTTCCGCGGCCCGCGAATTCCTGTGGGTCGCGAGTTTTTTTTCGCCGCGGCCGCGACTTCCCCCGCGGCCGCGGGATTTTTTAAGCTGGACATGGGACCTTGGGATCTAAACATCGTCGCGATCGCGGCGAAGAAATGTTTCGCGGTCGCGACCCGCCTCCGTGGCCGCGAGGATACTCCGAGGCCGCGAAATTTTTCCTGCAGAAGTTGATATCTGGGACCCAAAATAATAGTCGCCGCGGGCCGCGGGGAATAATAGTCGCCGCGGCCGCGGCTAAGAAAAGCCCCGCGGCCCGCGGCGACAAATTATTTTTTTTTTTGTTTTGTTTTGTTTTTTTTTTTTAATATATATATAAATACTAATAGAAATATATATATAGAATAAAATAAAATGAAATATACATCAATACAAAGGATACTCGGTTTATTGTCGGGAGCACGGCACACTTCCACGATCACGCATAAGTTGGGTCGCCGAGACTGACTGTCTCGACATGACACTTCCCGAACTCTCCTTCGAAGTAAGGCTTCACTCGTTGCCCGTTAATCGTAAATAGCTTGCCATTGGCTTGATTCTGGAGTCTGACGGCTCCAAAAGTCAGCAGTCATCAATAATATATGGGCCACTCCACCGGGACTTGAGTTTTCCCGGAAATAGACGAAGTCGAGAGTTGTAGAGAAGGACTTGCATGCCCGGTACCAGCTCCTTTCAAACAATGTGAGCATCATGGAGTCTCTTCATCTTGTCTTTGTAGATTTTGGCATTCTCATATGCCTCATTCCTCCTTTCTTCCAACTCCGAAAGCTGCAACAATCTAGCCTTGCCGGCGGCATCCAGTTCAAAGTTAGCCTTCTTAATCGCCCACAAAGCCTTATGCTCAATTTCCACCAGTAGATGGCAAGCCTTCCCATAGACTAGTCTGAATGGACTCATGCCCAAGACGCCTTTGTATGTTGTTCATTGAGCCCACAACGCATCATCAAGCCGGCTCGACCAATCCTTCTTTGATGAGTTGACCGTCTTCTCTAAGATGGTCTTTATCTGCTTATTGCTTGTCTCTGCCTGGCCCGAGGTTTGTGGGTGATAGGAGTAGCCACTTTATGTGATATACAATACTTCTTCATCAGTAAAATGTAAAGCTTGTTGCAAAAGTGCTTCAAACCACTTAGACACGTAATCTACGGCAAGTAAAATGTACTCGTAGCTATTAGACTTAGGAAATGGTCCCATAAAATCAATGCCCCAAACACAAAAAATTTCGACTTGAAGGTTATTAGTCAAGGGCATCTCATTTCTGCGACCTATATTTCCAGTTCTTTGGCATCGATCACAAGAGCGACAAAAAGTATGAGCATCTTTGAAAAGTGATGGCCAAAACAAACCGGATTGTAGTACCTTAAAGGCGGTTTTCTGACCGCCAAAGTGGCCTCCACAATGGAACTCATGGCAAAATGTGAGGACATCAGTTTGCTCCTCTTTTGGAATACATCTCCTAAGCACCTTGTTCTTTCCCATCTTGAAAAGGAATGGCTCGTCCCAGAAGTAATCCCTACACACAGAAAGAAAACGCTTTCTCTCTTGGGAATAGAGATCAGGCTGCAGTTTACCACAACACAAGTAATTCACAATGTCAGCATACCAAACACTTTTTGACACTTCATGCGCATGCTCATAAGGAAAATTATCAATAATTGAATGATGCACAATCAATGAAGATGATGAGTCAGATGGTACTATGCGTGACAAGTGATCAGCAACTACATTCTCAGAACCTTTCATATCTTTAATATCAACATCAAACTCTTGCAACAACAAGATCCACCGGATGAGCCGTGGCTTAGAATGAACTTTGCTCAAAAGGTACTTCAAAGACGCATGGTCAGAGTGAATAGTCACCTTAGAACCCAAAATATAGGATCTAAATTTTTCAAGAGAAAAGACCACGGCTAGAAGTTCCTTCTCGGTGGTAGTATAATTCTGTTGGGCCCCATTAAGAGTCAAGCTAGCATAATAAATCACTCGAAGCAACTTATCGACTCGTTGACCTAAAACGGCGCCCACTGCAAGATTAGATGCATCACACATGATTTCAAAAGGAATCGACCAATCAGGGGCAATAACAATAGGGCCACTCACAAGCTTGCTCTTTAATTCATTAAAAGCCTTCAAACAAGCTTCATCAAAAACATATGGCACATCTTGAGCAAGCAAATGACTCAACGGCTGACTAATCTTAGAAAAATCTTTACTAAACCGCCTATAAAACCCCGCATGCCCTAAGAAACTCCTAATCCCCTTAACATTCACGGGAGGGGGAAGTTTTTCAATAACATCCACTTTGGCCTTATCGACCTCAATCCCCCTACAAGAAACAACATGACCTAAGACAACTCCACTTCTAACCATAAAATGACTCTTTTCTCAGCTCAAAGTCAAATTGGACCCAATGCAACGTTCAAGGACTCTAGATAAATTACGGAGACAATGAGAAAATGAATCACCAAATATAGAAAAGTCGTCCATGAATACCTGCAAGCAGTCCTCAAGCATGTCCGAGAAGATGAAAAACATGCACCTCTGAAACGTACCCGGTGCATTGCATAGGCCAAAGGGCATCTGTCTGAATGCGAAGGTGCCAAAAGGGGTAAGTGAATGTCGTCTTGGGCCCTTCTTCGGCACCACATGAATAAGGCTAACCCAATCACTACTCGCCACTGGATAGATCAATCCCTCAGAGAAAAGCTTCAGCACCTCCTTCTTCACTACCTCCATCATATTCGGGTTTAGCCGTCGCTGGCTATCCCAAAACGGCTTGGCTCCCTCCTCCAAGATAATTCTGTGCATGCATGTAGATGGACTGATCCCTTTGATGTCTCCCAGGCTCAACCCGATTGCTTTCTGATTCTTTTGGAGCATGGCTATCAGCTCCTCTTCTTCCTCACTGTCAAGCTCAGCAAAAATTATCACCGGTTTCTGTTGGGCATCATCCAAGAAAACATACTTAAGGTGCTTGGGCAGCTCCTTAAGCTCAAGTGTGGCCTCAGTTCGGGAATGGCCTTCTCCTACTTCAAAAAGCTCCACTGTAGGCTCTTCTGCTTCCTCGAAAGCCGGCAACGATACTTCCTCGAACTCCTGAAATACCATCTCGTCAATAAAAGGGTCAGCAAGATCAATGAAAGCACATTCTTCTACAAAATTGACTGAGGATGAGGACATCGCCTCTCGGACAGAAATAGACACCGTCTCCCCCAAAACCGTCATATTCAAAGTCCCGTTCTTCACATCGATGAGAGTATTAGTCGTTGCCATGAAAGGTCTCCCGTGAAGGATTGTGTGATCCTTCCCATTTCGTGCACATCCCCAACGTCTAGAACAACGAAATCCACTAGAATGATAAGCTTTCCCACCTTCACGAGCACATCCTCGACTATTCCCTTCGGGTACCTGATGGAACGGTCTGCCAACTGGAGGCACATGCGAGTCGGCCTCAAATCCTCAAGGCCGAGCCTCTGAAAAATCGAGAAGGGCATGAGATTTATTCCGGCTCCGAGGTCAAGCATCCCCGAAGCTACCTTCCCGTTTCCCAAGGCTATCTAGATAATGAAACCACCGGGGTCACGTTCCTTCTTAGGTAAGTCGTGCTGCATGGCACTTGCCGCCTCGTACACAACCACCTTCTCTTCATCTTCAAACTTCCTCTTCTTGGTCACCAAGTCCTTAAAGAACTTACCATATGATGGCATATTCTTAATCATATCGAGGAGTGGCAAGTTGACATTCACTTTGGAGAGCATGCTGAAAAGATCCCGGAACTGCTTCTCTTGCTTCTCGTTCCTAAGTCGGTCCGGAAAGGGAATGCACAACTTATATGGATTCGGCGACTTATGTAGAACCGGCTCGTCTGTCACCTTCCCAGGCTCTGCTTCCTTGATCTTTTCTGAATGAGTCTCCTGATCTTCGGGCTCGGGCATCTTCACCTTGTTGTCCATTTCCTTCCCGCTTCTGAGTATCGTGATGGCTTTAGCTTGCTCGGGCTGACTGGGCAACTTCCCCTTGTTCATCTCAGTCTCAATAGTTCCGACCCGAGCAGCCAGTTGGCCTAACCGTGTCTCAATGCGCTTGATGGAGACATCCTAATTGACATCTCGCTGCTCTCTGTTAGCCATAAACTGAAGGATTTTGGCAACATCGTCTTGAATGTTTGAACTTGACCCTGCTTTCGGTCCTCTCTGCTACTGCTGCTGTGGCTGGTAGTTCGGACGGGGCACAAAGTTGGGTCGAGGTTGTTGCTGCATGAAATTTGGACGGGGTGGCTGAAGGGTGTTCGAGTTATTTGACCATGAGAAAGTAGGGTGATTCCGCCATCCCGGATTGTACGTGTTTGAATATGGGTCATTCCTGGTCGATTTTGGTATCCCTGTAAAGCACTGGCATCCGCATACTTCTCACCGGAGTCCTGCTCGAATGATGAATGGCATACTTCGGACCTTTGCCCTGGGACTTCACATGCCCCACATGTGTCAACGGCAAAGGTATTAACCAGCTGAGGTCCTCGGGCATTGAGTAATCTCATCTGCTCAGTAAGCTCGGCCAGCTGTTGGGCCACCAAGTCATTGCTCGTACCGACCTCGTTCACTATAGCTCTCTTCCCACGGGTGCTCTTCTGCGACGAGTTCGTGTTCATCGTCTCAAATATGGCAAACATCTCCTCAGCTGTCCTTGCTCCAATATCCCCTCCTGCCGCAGTGTCCACCATATACTGCAAGTTCTGATGGAGGGAGTCGTAGAAATAGTTCATTAGTAGCCCTGTAGAGAGATTATGATGAGGGCACTGCCGCTGGAGATCCTTGAACCGCTCTCATGCTTCGTGAAGAGGCTCATTAGGCAACTGACCAAATGACACGATCTGTGACCGAAGCTCCTGGGTCTTTTGATGGGAGTAGTACCTCCCAATGAACTTTGAGTAAACCTCAGTCCAAGTAGTGAGAGACCCCGGTGCAAGCGTCATGAACCAGGCCTTGGCCCGATTCTTCAGTGTCTCAGGAAAGCACCGCATCTTCAACTGCTCGTCATTCAGCCCATTGAGAGGGAAAGTGTTGAGGACATTGTAAAATTCCCGGATGAAGTTGAGTGGGTCCTCGCTTGGGAGCCCGTGGAATGTCGGTAGCTGGTTGTAGGGAATCATTTTGAGTTCATAGTTCCGTGCAGCATCCGGCAAACGAATGCATGAAGTGACTGTCCCGATAACCGGTTGGGCTAAGTTTCAGAGGGTGTTACGAGGAGCTTGTTGGTCGCCCATGTCTGGTTTTATTGGTTCAGGCGGTTCTAGACTGAGCTTGTCGAACAGCTCTCTTACGCTCTCGTGACTCGGTTTGCCGATGGGTTCAAGAATATGACCACTCCTAGTACGCATACACAAAGACAAAGAAACCGTCACGAGCACCAGATAAACAAAGAGAGAAAACTAAAGAAAAATAACCAAACAAAAATTAAGAGCTACTAACTAACAAAGAAACAAAGAGAAACACAGAAAAAACGAATAGGCGCACAATTAAAGTCCTCAACCTTCCCCGGCAACGGAGCCATTTTGTTGTAGTAATTTATTTTTTTACCGGAGTAGAATCAAAAGATTCGAACACTGGGTCGTATCGCAAGGAAGGTTAGCCGGATTAAATTGCACGAATATTCAATCACAAAAGAGAAAATAATCCTAACACTCTAATCAAATTGATTTGGTTTGATTTATCAACTACGAATTATAAAGCTAATCCTAGCTATTCAAATCTCACAACTCCGAACACGAATTCAAATAGTAACAGAGGATGGTAGGGTATCTGGGATAATTGCTTTCGGTTCTCAAAACATTTAACGGGCAATCAATTACTCGGCTAAAGGTCTCAAAAAACTAACTCATCTAGAGATTCATTCTCAATATCTCACGAAACAAGAGAATAAACATAAACGAACAATTATCGAGTCAATTAGCACATAGACAATACGTCACCGAACAAGCCTATTCTAACAACCCTAGATCGATCGATTTCTCCCCTTTCGGTTTTAAAATCAATTAATTAGATTAAGATGGTGATCAAGCATCTAAAACCCTATGTTAAGCACAACTCGAAAAGATTGAGCAATTATCAAGCATGTAAACGAGATCGAACCAGAACGACAATCCCCTAACCCTAGCTAGAGAATTTAGCTACTCATAGTAATCTCAACAAAAACATTCATATCAAACCAAGCCATGACATTCATGAATGAAACGAAAATAGAAGCTTACGATTAATACGAAGGTTCAACGTCAAAATCCGAGTGCAAAACGAATCCGAAAATAACAATTTGGAGTTTTTCACTCTCAAAGATGAATTCCTACCAAAAACTAAGAGAAATATATGTTCTGGAATTCAAAGTACGAGAGAAATCTAAAACCTAGAAAGAACATAATGAAAAAAACGAATCTGAAATCCGTGCATAAATTTCTGCACGTCGCGACCTCCGCGGCCATCCCCGAGGCCGCAGCATTCTCTGGACAGAAGTGGGACTTTGGGACCCTAGCGGCCGCGACGACTAAAACTGGGCGTCGGTTGGTTTTGTTCACCGCGGCCGCTAGGAGACAGTCGCGGGCCGCGGTGAAGGATTTTCTGCACAGCAAAATGTTCTCGGGTTCGTGTTCTCGCATCCGGACTCGAAATTTAATCTCGTCTTTTCCAATTCGACCCCAACTCATCCATCTAGATAGTAATCCTCGCATGGCTACGCACCGCGCTACCTATCCTGCACATCACCATCGACAAGAAAAATACGGAAAACCAGGAAAAACGAACAAAAAGACGAAAAACGAATAAAATAGGGGAAATGCACGAAACGACTCAAAATGGACCAAGAACCAAAGAAAAATACCTAAGGAGGAAAAATGAACATAAAATAAACAAGAAAAACATGACGAAAATAGAACGAAACATCTTCTCGCCAATTCGTCCACCGCCAGCTCGATCAACTTGAAAATGATAATTATGGGGAGTGAACAAAACAATTAGCTCACCGTGGGATCCATACTATACGATTATTCAGTATAAACATAAATACCATATTTTAAGCATGAAATATGTAAGACTAGTCTCATCTGGTTGCCCTTCACAGGCATCGCCCTTCGTAGGCGTAATACGTCTAATTGCCCTTCACAGGTATCGCCCTTCACGAAATATAACTGATTTCCTCTTCACAGGTTGAGCACTCACATCACCCATCACAGGCAACATGTAACTGTTTTGCCCTTCACAGGCCAAACACTCACATCGCCCATCGCAGGCGACATGTAACACATCACATACATAAAACAGAATATCTCGCGTTTATAAAGAATAAGACATAGTATAGAAACACCCCACCTTAACTGCTACAGTTGATGATGATGAATGAAATGCACGTGATTCTTTGTGACGGCTCGACTCCTCTTAATCTACAAATTAATAATTTATTTAACTTAGAAAAATTATTGAAGAATTAGTTTTTTATTAACTTGATAATTAAACCAAGCAATTAAGACAAACAAAAACTAATAACTCTTCTAACTCTCTCTCGACTTTTCTAGGCTCGTCTAGAATTCTCGCATAAATTCTAAGGTTCGAAAAATTCTAACTTTCAACTAGTATGAATTGGCCGGTCCGTGCATGGTCAGACCCAGTTCGGCTCGCTAGACCGCTCGGGTCGATCGGGTGTTGCGACTGCCCAGCTCTGTGCAGGCCTGCTGAGGCCTAGGTCTGGTCTGTTGGGCGTGCTGTTGGCCTAGTCGGGGCTGCTGCAGGTCTCTGGCGCACGGGCGCGCATGGCACAAGGCTGTTGGGACGCACAAGCGTGCACGAATATGTTGGAAGGCCAAAAATAACACAACATGCATCCCTTTAACTCCTAAACATACTAATTCCTAAGCATGCTTCTTATCTTTTTCAAAACTGAAAGCACCACAAAAACGCGACCAACAAGAGGGGTAAAGGGGCTCTTATGAAAGTACCTTTCTCGGGAAAAAGAGATGAAGGCTAAGGCTCGCTTTTGATATCTCGGTTTCTCAGCTCTCGGGTCTAGGTTGCTTGCGCTGAAATGGCTCGGCTTTTGGATGGGTTATGCTCGCTCTTAGGTCAACTAAACGATGTTGGTTGCTCGGAAAATGGCTCGGGTTGCACGCAGTCTCCTTGCTGACGCTTGGATGCTTCCTCACAGCTTCTGGCGTTACGCGGTTCCTAGGGTGGCTCTCGGTCCTCGCCGGGAACTTGTTGTCGTGAAAGGAGTTTGCTGGGAATTTTTGCTAAGGGGACTTAGAATATATTCTTGTTGAGATGATGAGGACTGTAAAGTGGTGGCTAGTATCTTTGAGGGGGAGGGGGGTTTAAATATGTAAGGTCTATGAGGTGGAAGAGGCCGTTGAGATGTGGTGCCCGAGTATTGGGGAGGTTGTTGAGTTAGGGCTCTTTTTTTTTGTATTGGTGGCGGCTGGTTGTGGTGGTGAGAGAGCTGGTAGTTGTTAGAGGTTCGAGATTTAGGGGGTGGGGTGGAAGGGGAGGGGGGGAGAGGGAGAGATCGGGTTTAAAGCTTGTGAAGGAGTTGAAAATTTTAAACTCATGAATCCTTCCCTTAAGAAATAGAAATGGCCAAGAACACTTAAAATACTTAGGCTTAGGAAAAATTTTAGGCATATTTTAGGACTTAGGCTCAAAAACACTTGGGCAACGAAATTTATTAAGGTGGCCGAGCTTAGTACTTACACTTAGGAAAATTTTTGAAAACTTAGGCATGCTTAAGACTTAACTATACTTAAGAAAAATTAAAGGGTTAGCAAAATTAGGGAAAAATTAAGTAGACGAGGACATCTACTTAATATTTATTTTGATTGGGCAAAAAATAATAGACGATGATATCTATTTAATTTCATTTTCGGATTAAAAGGATTTGAATTAAAAACCAAGATTAAACACAAAGTTGAGCTATTAATGAAATGCAAGAATGCTATGCTTTTATTAAATAAACGGGGCGTTACACCGCTGGCACTCACTGGCTAGCGACCTAGGTCGTTGGGCGGATGGGTCTGGTACAGGCGATGCGACACTCACTGGCTGGCGACTTAGGCCGTTGGGCGAACGAGTCAGGTATGGGCGATGTCGCACTCGCAGGCTGGTGACCTAGGTCGCTAGGCGGATGGGTCTTGCGGGCGATGCGACACTCGTTGGATGGCGACCTAGGCTGGGCGGCGGGCACGGATCTCTCGACAGTGGGTTCCTTGGCAGGCACGGGTCTCTCGGTATTGTGTCTCGCGCGGGTTGTGCTTGCGGGCAAGGCCTAGGTGTGCACGGGCTGCGGCGGGACCTGGGTCCATTAGGCCGACCGGCCGGGAACTCCCTGGTGAGTTTTTCAGCACTTTTTCGGTGAGTTTTCCAGCGGTGTCAAGTGTGTCTCCGGAGTGCATTTTCCTACAAAATAAAATACAAAAAGAGAAATAAAAAGCACAAGACACCAAAACGACAATAAAACACAACGAGCAAAAACGACTAAATGGACCGAGAAAAACCTAAAATAAAATAAAACAAACACTTAAAAACACATAAAACAACAACAAAAACATACAAAACAATAGATCAACCAGGAAGCAGAGCACAAGAGCCTAGCTGGGAAGACGATCTATCTCATGAGAAATGGGGTCGGTCTCAAGATTAGACCGTCTAACAAAGAAGACTAGTCGATTAGAAAGAATTTAATCAGGATTAGCACTACACATGGATTGGGCCACGTGGCATAACAGAATTGGACAGTACGAACCGACAACTCAGGCAGTCTTGGGCAATAAGGTAATACCCCTACATAAAGGGGTGATGTATGTCTATTTTCACTCTACATACTCTATTATACTTATATAGCTTTATATCTACTGTTCATCGTCTTCTTCAATGTAGACTGACTTGATTGTCGGAGTTCTAACACTAGGAACTCCTTCTGACCCATTTTGCATGTATACGAACAGGTCAAGAAGCAGATAAGGTCGTGCGAACGGATTGGGTCCTTTACACACCAGTACTTATTTTCTAACTCATCTATATAATTAAAATAACTAAGAAATAGGGTAAGTAAACTGAAAACGTACCGAAGTTGAATATTCGACCATCTCGCCGCCCCGCGCTGCCGGCCACCACCTTTACCCATTGTTCGTCTACCATTAGTGAATTTTAACAAATCATATGTCATTTTGAAGCTCTCGACTCGATCTATCGAACGACATGTTTAATTTCATCATATGAGACATTAAACTTTGTGAATTGTTATTTCGAAAAAATTTAAAATTATGCAGTAAATTGTTTTAGATGTCACCGGAGATACAATTGTTAGATATTTATAAAACTTATATGTACTAAAAGCTCTTTTCGTAAGGAATCCAACGGTATCTCTCGATCGTCGATTGGAACTTCAATTATTCAGAAGAACGCAAGTGAAGTTTCTAGATTTCTGGCAGTGCGCGGCTACGGGACGTATACCACAACTGATGATTTCCGGCGACTTGGTTGTCTAAATTTGATGGACGAACTCTCATTTTGTTCATCTTTTACGAAAAACAATAAGTATTAATCAATTTGAAGTTTTTAGCTCATATGAGCCTTCAGTACGAAATGATATTTTATGCAAATATTTTCTTATTTTTGTCTTAATTTTATGACATTTCTCTGGTGGTAGAAGAACTGATCAAGTGAAAATTTTGGGTGTCGAATGTAAAAATAAAACAAAGTTGGGGTGCCATATAAAAATTTACCCATTAATTTTTATGTGTAATTTAGTAGTTTGATAAATAAGTTTCTTTATGAAAATAATTATTTAAGGAAGGAAGAGAACACATGTCATAATTTTAATGGGTGCATATTGTCAGGTATGTAAGAAGCATGTACGAGTAGTACCCGATGTTCGAATGACCCAACTAAGTTTGCTTCTCTTCTCTTTGGTGTTGTACTTCAAGTAGGTGCNGTACACCACAATTTCAACCTTGGGCAGGTCTGCTCCATAACACCCCCACCCCACCCTGCACGCGTACATCGGAGCCGCAACACCACCACTGCCGGAGGAACCGACGTTCCCAACACTAGGGAAAGTTGGAAAATGGGAAAACCAAGGCTCAGACCGGCGCAAGGCCGCCAAAGCATCCGCCAGACCAAAAGCAATGGAGCTTTCGAACCTCAAGCATCGCCATGGCAAATCAAAAAAGTCAAAATCCACACAGAGAGAGGGACCAATAGCCTACAAGAGCAACGCCGCCGGGCCCAAGACAAACTAGATTTCAATCGACATCAAGGGGTGATAGTATCCACCAGAGAGGAGGCACGACAAGGAAGAATTGGAGAAGGGTTTGCTGTTTAGGCAATTAGGGGAGAATAAAGCGTCTCACAGACGGTAATCTCATTACAAAAATATTAATATCACTATATAAATAATAACAAAAGGATCAAAAAGAGTGAAAAATGTCAACCTCTCCCTGTCTCGTTTTGTTCAGAAGTTGGATTGTGACATATATACTTATATAGTGCTACATTATGTTTTTAATCTCTAATTTTTGTACTTGGCAATTAAGTACAGAGAGCCTTGCAAATCAAAACGCGGCTTCATCATATGGGCTCCACAGAAAATAATATAGAAGAACTTCTCAAATTGTTTGGAGTGAGAAAACCACATCAGCTTCCACGTCTCACAAAAATCTTGTCATTATAGCAAGCTTAAAGGTGTACTAGTTGATACGTTACACACGGGAAGACAACAAAGAAACAAAACAAACACATTGATTTTCTTCGACACACAGGTCAAAACAGATCAGATTCTCACATAAATTCAATGAGTTTAACCTCATACATCTTGTTTAGACCTCAGAATAGCCATTGTTGCACCGAGCCCACCGCCTCTCAGACCTTTGTATGACCAAGGTTTTCCTCCTGAAGAATTCCGCTTACCTAAAGCATTGTTGTCCTGTGAGGATTGTACCTTGCGCGCTTTCTTCCCCCAGCTACCACTTCTGGGTGATGATACTTGTACCTTTTTGGCATTTGTACCCCAACCGTTTTCAGGAGGTGGCTGAACTTTTTTAGGAGTCTTGCTCCACCTGTTTTCGCTTGACAGTTGTTCTTTCTTGGCACTCAGAGCTTGACCGAGTTGTTCCCATATGTCAACCCCACCATTTTCTACCCAAAAAAAAAAAGGTTAATTTAACCTCAAGTCAATATGAAAAGGAATTAACTTACGATTAATTAGTTGTGTGGTTGTCAACCTGGCTGAATTCTATTGCACCTAAAATTGGTATTTTATCATGGTAAGGGTTTAATACATTTATTTGCCTAGAGTCAGGTGTTGGTAAGAAATAATAACAAAAACAAGTGTTGAGGTTCCACTTTGAAGTAATAAATTAAAAACAGAAAATTATATTCCAAAACTATGAACAGCTCACTGAGGTTTGCATTTTCTTAGTAAATATTCCTTACAGAGGGTTTTATTTGCAGCTTTCAGCCAAACAGACAATATGATAATGGTAATCTTGAGAGAAAATGAGGTCTTTACATTCTGCATCAAACATTATGTATATACCTGGGCTGGGTTCGGCTGGGTTCTTATCATTGCTGCTAGGGGACACTGCTTTTGCAGTGTGTTCAATGCCTAAAGAACCTTCATTCAGTTGACAAAGGGTTTTATTGGCTGTTACTGAACTCCCATTTTTAAAGATTCTAGCATCAAGAAGAGATGCAAAATCAATCTGCAAAAGATGGCAAATATGGTCATGTAAGCAGTAGTTAGTTCATTTTCACATCCAGATATAATCATATACTGTATAATCTGGAAAAGATGGCAGAATCATGCAAGCAGTAGAGTTAGTCCACTTTCCCATCCAGATATAATCATATTGTATAAGAAGATAAATGACAATTATAGTATACACATTGAGGTTTTAGCCCAANTTTCCAAATTACAATACCCCCTTGATATTTGTTACTCTATTGCAAATTAAACCTTTAATATAAGTACATCTATGATGGAATTACAAATTTTTAAGGGGAATATGGGCAAAAGAAGATGGAAAAATGATCCATTTACACAGCTTACCTCCAATGAACCATCTTCATTATAAATGGAATTGTGTAATTGTTCATCTTCATCATCAGCTTTCTGGGAAACAATTGGGTAGTCAGGCTCTGGCACCAACATTAGTTGATTGGACCCAATATTACACCAGGATACTCTTCCAACCTTAGTGAAAACAAGTATAACGAGACCTTTCATTATCCAATAAAAATGTTATATTGATTGAATTCATATCACACGAAAAATTAACATATACCCGAAAGCCAGAAATCTCAGGAGTCCAGGTTGATGATAATTCCACAAGACGATATGCAATCAGATCTCCTTCCTAAAAATGTTGAAAAAAGTACGTACATATGATAGAAGCTTTAAATGTTGTACTTTGTTGTGAATTCATGATATAGTGAAACTTTAGTGACTCGTCAAGCAAATTATATATGTTTATGATGACAGAAAAGAACAAATACCTTAGGCATGCAAGTGAGAGGTGGAAGCTTATCAAAGTCCACCCCTATATCTGGTTGTTTCTCCTTCTCATTATTTACTATTTCCATGTCCTCTTTGTTCAAACTTTTGTAGTCATTTCGTGGATTGAATGAACGTTTTTCCTTCCCCCATTGTTGACCCTTCTTCTTGCTAGTAATTCCATTCCATTGGACAGTTACCTGAGAGAATAATGCCCAAAGATTCATAATTTGCAAAACAAGGGAAGAAAATTTCAATGAAAAATCCATATATATGTAAACAATGGACCAACTAATATTACTAAGAGCATCTCCAATGGTAAAATGTAGTTGTAGTAAATTACACTTTATATTAACAAATTGAGCAATGTCTCCACTTTTAATCCTAAAATGCACAATGTAATCACAAATGTAGTGATGAGGTGGACATAATTAATGTCCACAATGTAGAGAAGAATGTGGCTCATCCACATTCTCTTTCACATTCTAATCAACCAATTGAGAGATGAGAGAGAAATATTATTACCATTTTCAAAATATCTAGTTGTTTAATTTTTGTTGTTTCTTATTTATAAGTTATTTATTTTTGCCAAGTGGACAATATTATGTTTGATCACATTGTGCATTGTAGATAATTTTTTAGATTTAAAGTTGTGAGCTTAACAAGTATCTTATGTGGTTCACAATCCATCTAAATAATTGACATTTGTCAAAAATTTTGTGATAACAACATTTCATGCATTGGAGATGCTCTAAATTGGCACAATTTTAGGCAGGAAAATTTTTGTCTATCTTTAACATATAATTAGTCTTTATTTCTTGACATATATACTGATCCAGTTAACATAATAAATAACATTCATTTATATTGATGAAAAAGTAAATATTGAGAAATAATTCATTAGTTACCATAATTTCTTCATTATAATAAATGACAGTATTTATGTTCAATTAGTGGAAATAGAATGTGTGTACTAATATCAAAATTATTCATGTTCAATGCTAAAGTATGACCAGAAAGTAAAATAATTCTTATACAACTCATCCTGGACACACTGAACTACTTTCCTAGTGGAAGAATAGTTATCCTAAATATTTCACTTTTAAAACAGCTCAATTATCAGCCTAAAGTAGTCACAAAAAACAATTTTCCTGTTGGCTGGCATCCTATTATATACCCATCTTAAGAATGCAGCCCTAAAGGAAACCAAAATAGGGACATCAGGTGCAAGTGCTCAGGCAAATATATTCCTTAAAACTTTCCCAATTAAAGAAGGGGGCAAAGGAATATAAATGCAAACGATGAGACTTACTGGAGGTACTTGGGCTTGCTCGACAGCTTGGTCTGCATCTGGCAAAGTAGCAAAAATGTGAGATTTATTTAATATCACATGGTGGAATCACGCAAATCCAAGAGTCACAAAGGTCACTTCATAATCCAACTATAGATAGAGTAAACATGTTGTCATCAAAGGAAAACATTGTTTGAAAATCATTTTAAGATTAACTAGATATTTATAATTGCTTTCATTGAGACGGCAAAAAAGATATACATCTCCTTCATCCAGACATGCATTGTGAAGCTTGGTTTTGAAAAACAATGAAAATTCGATTCACTGTCTGATTATACAATGAGATGTTTAGCAACAAACAAGAGAAGAAAACATGAAACAAAGTCAGTCTCGTTAAACAAGAAGAGATGGGCAATGTTATTTGTTGACCTCAAACGAAAAGGATTTTTCTTTTGGTAAACCGAATCCCTTTCATTCATCTGATTGAATCTATCATTCAGAATGAACTAAAAGCATCACAATCTCAGACATATATAGTAAAGCAGAGAATGACCTTTCTCCAAGGGCTCAAATCGGATATGTCCTGGCCTTATTACAATGGGAACAACTTCATCCTCCTCATCACTGTCAGGGTTTGATAGCTTCGAAGCATCACAATTTTGTTTTAATTGTTCTTGTTCACTACCATTATTTTCACCCAGCTGTTCATGTGCATCTTCCAGTTTTCCATTTGGCTCAAGTTCAACAATTTGAGCTGATTGGTCAAGCATGCCACCATTTCGATTTTGTTGTTTAAGAGAGTTGTCATCTTGCTTTATTCGGTTATGTTTTTTGCCCTTAAAACTCCAGTTTTCTTTGGGAGATTGCTTCCAGTGTAGCTGGACGTTGGAGAAATGTTATGTCCATTATAACTAAAGGTGAAAAGACAGCTTTAAGCAAACAACTACTCACCAGTCCTTTTGGTTGATCATCCACCTCATTTCTTTCAGCATCAGCAAGGTATTTTTTCCACTTTTGCTGCAATATTATATTTCTTCAATAATAACAATAGGC
>BKCP01008026.1:70306-82353 GCA_008636005.1 Striga asiatica | reverse complement strand
AAACCAATGACATGATGTTTGAATCAAAATTATGTGAATGACTGTTTGAATTGTGTGATTGGTATTATTTCTGTTTTTCTACTTCTTTGTGTGCTTAAAATTAATAGAAATTCCTCTTTCTCTTTCTAATGTTGGTCATTTGTTGCTTATAATATATTCTTTTTTTGGGTTGCTGAAGGCAGTAACGTAGCAATTGTTGTGTATGTCTTTGGTGATTAGTTACTCATGGAATCCACTGCCAGTGGGGGACGTAATTCACAGGCCGCCAGACAACGTCGAGTTTGGAATGAAGATGAGGAGCATGCTCTGATTGAAGGTTTGCGCGATCTTGTCTCACGCGGATGGAGATGCGACAACGGATTTCACAATGGATACACCACCATATTAGAACAACACATGCAACAGATGTTCCCAGGAACAACCATAAGAGCCGAACCTCACATATCATCTAAGATCAGGTGTAGAAAAACAATATGGTTTGCTTTTGGAAATGCTTGCTACTTCGGGGTTCGCATGGAGTGAAGCGGGGAACATGATTACAGTGAGGGATGATGCCGTGTGGAAAGCCTACCTCAAGGTTTGATTTACACCTTTCATTTCGTGTTTAATTAATACTAAGTTAAAAGGAGCATTTACATTGTTTTCATTGTTTTAGGCACATCCAAAGGCCAAAGGATTGCGTTATAAACCTTGGCCCTTTTTTTCGGATTGGGTGGAAATTTTCGGAAAGGATCGGGTAATGGGAGAAAGGGAACAAGGTTTCACTAACGCGGTTAATGAGGTCTTACATGTTACAAACGTCGAAGTACCGAGCCCTAACCCACTCAAGACGCTTGCGCGGAACATTATGATTATCCTCAAAATAACTATGACTCTTTTTCGGCTCAAGCAGGTGAGAGTAGTGCATCTGGTAAGTCTAAGCGTGACGGAAAAATTAAGCGTAATGTTGAAGTGGAGGATAAAATAGTCGGGCTACTGTCATCTGTTTGCCAAGAGACTAACAACCACCTTTCAGAACTGTCCACACGTGTCGGTTACCACATTGATGCAAAAGCGCAATGAATAGCCGCTTACGATGCACTCAAAAAAATTCCTACCTTAACAACGGATGCAAGGGTCGTTGTTGCTCGGTACTTATCTAAGAACGTTGACGAGATAGAACTGTTTTTCAGCATGGACGATGATGGAAAGAGGTCGATGGTGTACCAAATATTGAGCAGGTTACCAAAGTACTGGTAATCACATAAATTTGTGCATATCATTGTGAACCTGCCATTTTGTCTTTTTGCATTGTGAACTTCATCTGTTTTATTAAGTTATGTATGCGATGTTGACCGCGCGTCACAACGCGGCAAATTAAAATTTATATTTTTCCTCGGCTAACCTCTACTAACTAGTAGTAGTGGCGAGCAAGGGTCGATCCCACGAGGAGTGTGAATCAAACTGTGAATTTTCTCGTATTAATTAAAATTATAAAAAGCAATAAAGGGGGGGATTGAATTTAATAACAAAATTAACTAAAATCCTAATAAAGCAAATAATATCTAAAAAATGAAAATAAAAATACATAAATGAAGAGAACTTTCTTGTTCACGGTTCCGTCTACACCCTCGACCAACTCATGTAATTAACTTTGGTATCAAATCCCGCAATCTTATGAAATTACTAGCCCTAGGCAACGACACGATTTATTACCCGAATTTTTCCTTAATTTTAATTTAACTGCAAGACGCTCTACAATTAAACCTGACTTCTTGTACAGTCCAGAAAAACGTTTTCAAGATTTAATACAATTAGCCGCTTTACGAATTAGAAAAATAAGCTAGACTAAGTAGTGAACTCAACCGCGTTCGTTCACTTAAATAGGCCGTATTATCCCCGGTAGTTACCGTCTTCCGGTAGCCTCTAATGAACTAAACACAACAACAATTACGGATTGAAGGTCTAATTCAGCTATAGATATAAAAAGCCTAATCTAGGTGATCAATCTAAATAAGACTCAACACACCATGGTTAATTATTCAAAATAACATAAACAATTTCAAAAAGACAACTAAATTATCAACCATGAAAATCAATTAAACATCGTCAATCATAGGGTTCGACTTCCACGGAACTAGAAATAAAAACTAGCCTAACATAATAAATAAAAAGCAAAAGAGAAGAATAAAGTTATCCTTCACGTGTGTAGGTGCGGCCTCCCTCCGCGATTGATCGGATTCCTCGTCTTTCTTTCTGTCTGCATGTGTAATCTTCTCTCCGCCAATAATTCCCCAAAGTCTGGCCGCTTTCGTATCTCCCAGGAAAATAAATAAAGACGAGTGTATGTGTATCGCGGTTGACCTCAATTCTTTCCTCACTTTCTTTTTTTCTCTTTGGAAAATAATCCCCTTAGACCCACATGTTGCTCACCTCAAATAAACCACTTTTAGAGTCCAGCCCATCTAATCCTCCTATGCTTGATTTCTTTTTGTTTAATTAAATGGCCTGTATGAATAGGTAGTGGGCCGGGCTGCGTGAAATGGGCTGCCGGCCGTATGAATTAGGTGTTAATTTTGTTCCATCGTGGGCTAAATTGACGGGTACTGTGAAGGCCCCAGAATTAATCACGTAAACTGCATCACAAAATACTCCAACGCACTGAAAATAAATATAAAATAATCAAAGCACTAGAATCCATCTAATAAATATATAAGTCAAAAAATATATAAGTGCGATAAAATTAAGCATATAAAAATACACTAATAAATATATAAAATACACACTTTTTCCGACTAATCAAATCTCCCCAAACTTAAACTATTGCTTGTCCTTAAGCAACTTAGAACTGGAAGCACATAGATAGATAAGAAAACAAGTACGTGGAACTTTACTCAGGGTCTCACACTTCTCACATAAGTGCATAGCTCAAACAACTCAAATTAGTTTATCCGGACTCAAAATGAAATCATTCTAGGAACTCAAACATATCAAGTATCAATCCAAGTGACCACCATAGTTTGTCAATCTCTATAACGAATGCACCGATCAATGCAACTAATGACACCTCTCTCTTTGCTAACAAGTCTAGTTCATTTCCGTTTCTAGCCGAAGTCTAAATGTCTCATTCTCCATTTTTCTCTTTCTTCTTTTTTTTCCTTCTTTTTTTTTCTTCTCTCTCTCTCGATTGGCAGCTGTTGCAGCCCATAACTTTTTTTTTTCATTTATTTTTTTTGTGCCAAACGACTTTTCAACTCCACCAATTATTCCTCCATCCTCATTATTCTCTTTTCTTTTTCGACTACGAGACATAGAAACCCCAACTTTCAACTTCAAGTCCCCAAACTTAATCAACATTGATTAAGGCAATCACAAGCACATGTCAACAACACAAATCGCCTCAAAACCAACTCACCATAAATGAATCACAAAAATATCAATCATCATACCTTTGTCCCCAAAATAAAAACACTTTAAGAATTTAACCAAATAAAATTAACTCAAGCTATTTAAACTAGCACAGTAAATTCATACCGACTCTCATGTCATCATCGCAAAATTCCACGTACATGCAATCTCAATCTCACACACAAGCAAATGTCATGTAGCCAATCTAAGACTCAAACTCTAAGGGGAAAAAATACAATGACATAATAAATCATGAATGCTCACCAATAAACCACCTCCCCAAACTTAGAGTTTGCATATATCATCGACACCAATAAACACAATAAAAAAAATATGGAGGTAAAAGAAACGAGTTCACCTTAGTTAATGAGGAACAAGTCACCGAACCACGCACACCATTGGGTTGCCTCCCAACAAGCGCCTCTTTTTATTGTCGTTTGCCCAACTTATTACTTCCTTTCATCAAAGAATCCATGGCGGCTTCGGAGGTAAGGGAGCCACAAATCTCACTACGCCATGCTTGACGAAATCCCCACTCTCCGGTGTTGGGTGCTTCACCGGATCTTTCCTCCATGACGCTAATTCCCTATGAATGTGAAGCAACCCACGCTCAATCACGGTCACCATCTCATGAAACTCCCACTTACACCTTTGGTTTTGCTCGATTGTCTCAAGAGAAGGTATGTTAAGGGTCCTCTAAATTCTTTATGCGCACTCCTTCGTTCTTGATGCTCGCCTCAACACCTTGCTGAAAGTTAAGGGTGTTAGCAGTCAACTCCTTCATCATATCCTCGAGAGAAGGACCAGGGTCGTTCTCAACAAATGGCTCGGAGTGTTCTTGCAGAAATCTCAACGTGTGAGCCTTTAGTGCCTTCACCATATCCTTGAGCGATGGGCTGGGATGTCTCTCAACTAATGGCTCGGAGTATCCATGGAAATAGTTCGAGTGCTCTCTCAAGCGGTATTCATACTCATCAGGATATAAGTAGTTTTGCTTGTCCCTTCGCCAACCACTGGGTCCTCTTACGCCTCGATCTCCAATCCACGGGCCTCGTATCTCCCTCTCATACTAGTAAGGTGCACCGTAAGAATAAAAATCGTGATAATAGGCTGTCATTCTCGAAAAGTTGTGCCAAGCTCGCTAAAATCGCCGAAAGACAAGTTATTCTCGCGAGTATGGGGTCAATCACGCGAGTATGGGGGCGTCCTGTATTCTGCCAGCAAATAAAAATAACAAAAAACAAAGAGANCAGTATTCTACAAGGAATAAAAACAAGGAAAAAGAAAGGGGTAAAAGATGATAAAAATAAAATCCTAACAAAAATAAAAAAAAAAAACTCAATTAGTACTCAAAAATCACAATTCAATAGTGCCACTTCCCGGCAACGGCGCCAAAATTTGACCGCGCGTCGCAACGCGGCAAATAAAAATTTATATTTTTCCTCGGCTAACCTCTACTAACTAGTAGTAGTGGCGAGCAAGGGTCGATCCCACGAGGAGTGTGAATCAAACTGTGAATTTTCTCGTATTAATTAAAATTATAAAAAGCAATAAAAGGGGGGATTGAATTTAATAACAAAATTAACTAAAATCCTAATAAAGCAAATAATATCTAAAAAATGAAAATAAAAATACATAAATGAAGAGAACTTTCTTGTTCACGGTTTCGTCTACACCCTTGACCAACTCATGTAATTAACTTTGGTATCAAATTACTAGCCCTAGGTAACGACACGATCTATTACCCGAATTTTTCCTTAATTTTAATTTAACTGCGAGACGCTCTATAATTAAACCTGACTTCTTGTACAGTCAAGAAAAACGTTTTCAAGATTTAATACAATTAGCCGCTTTACGAATTAGAAAAATAGGCTAGACTATGTAGTGAACTCAACCGCGTTCGTTCACTTAAATAGGTCGTATTATCCACGATAGTTACCGTCATCCGGTAGCCTCTAATGAACTAAACACAACATCAATTACGGATTGAAGGTCTAATTCAGTTGTAGATATGAAAAGCCTAATCTAGGTGATCAATCTATATAAGACTCAACACATCATGGTTAATTATTCAAAATAACACAAACAATTCCAAAAAAACAACTAAATTATCAACCATGAAAATCAATTAAACATCGTCAATCGTAGGGTTCAACTTCCCCGGAACTAGAAATAAAAACTACCCTAACATAATAAATAAAAAGCAAAAGAGAAGAATAAAGTTATCCTTCTCGTGTGTAGGTGCGGCCTCCCTCCGCGATTGATCGGGTTCCTCGTCTTTCTTTCTGTCTGCGTGTGTAATCTTCTCTCCGCCAATAATTCCCCAAAGTCTGCGCTTTCGTATCTCCCAGGAAAATAAATAAAGACGAGTGTATGTGTATGACGGCTGACCTCAATTCTTTCCTCACTTTCTTTTTTTCTCTTTGGAAAATAATCCCCTTAGACCCACATGTTGCTCACCTCAAATAAACCACTTTTAGAGTCCAGCCCACCTAATCCTCCTATGCTTGATTTCCTTTTTGTTTAATTAAATGGCATGTATGAATAGGTAGTGGGCTGCGTGAAATGGGTTGTCGGCCATATGAATTGGGTATTAATTTTATTCCATCGTGGGCTAAATTGACGGGTACTGTGAAGGCCCCAGAATTAATCACGTAAACTGCATCACAAAATATTCCAATGTACTGAAAATAAATATAAAATAATTTGTTGACCACCAACTTGGTAATTCGCAGATTATTCCAAGTAAATCAGGTTACAAATAGTGCAACTGCAATGACAACAGTTTAACACAATGATAAAGACGTCCGGCGGCTCCAGAAGCTTTTCTCTTTTTACAAATTTACGAACAACACGTGACCTCGTACTTGCGCTTTCCCACCGACATGATAGATTATCAGAACCCACCTTCCAAGCCCTCTCCGACTTCAAGCAATCACTGACTTCCTTAAGTCTTACCACCGTCTACCGACGCCACACCCTACCTCGGAGAAAACCGAGTCCATCCATATCAAAGTAGGTGACAAGGCGCCTACACGACCTCCTCACATCTCGTGCCCAACGTCATGATGATCGTGGGCCCGACTGTCCCAACCACCCATTTAAAGCTACTTTTCGCACAAATCCTGAATGATTGGAGACCTCGAACAACGTGTAACCAAAAAGTTACTATATATAGCCTGGAATTCCCTCAATAACGGGGACAACATTTTGTACTATTTACATCTCGGTTATGAACGCACCTACTACTCAACAATTAATAAATTCTCGCATTATCGTGCTTTATTACTTTCATCTGTGTCATATTCATGTTAATTATGTTGTTACGAATCCATACGACAACAATTTTGTGCTAGAAGAAGGGCCCCATAAGTATTTGAGGTTAATCTTCGACGTGCAAACGACCCCCACTACTCTGCCACTATTATTTCTGTGGTTTAACCATGTTGCAATCAGTACAAGATCATCCCACGACTAGTGAACATGCGATTAATCCCAACCAACTCACAGAACAAGTTAACAATACTCCTGCGAATCAGCCTACAGGACGTGTCACTAGTATTCCGTGACACCAGATGTAGCAGTGCTTCTACAGAATCCAGAAATTGTGAAAGGAATCACCGCTCTGTTGGCACAAGTAATTCCCAGTACATCACAGGCTCCTCTGGGGCCACTTATAATTCCAGTGGAACCCGTCAGGCAAGTGCAAGAAATACCGCCACCTCTCCGAACGATATTCATCCTGCCACTTCACACGCTACATCTCATTCGCGTGATAATAATCACCAAGGCCCCTCTGCGGGAATAGCACCACCGCCGGACGGGAACAATATGCAAGAAGCCACCGCTGAAAGCCACCCAGAACATGCTCAGAGAGGCGCCACTCCTGTTCAACCGATACCCCAACAACTTGACAATCCTCCCGACTTGCGTCAACAAGTCGGTACAAATCTTCCTAACCGACGTGAGAATTCGGAGACCGAGATGCTGAGGAGGCGTGTTGCTGAACTTAAAAATGTTGCATGGTTATTGAAACAATAATGTAAAAAATATGTTGCATAGTTAGCGATAAAGTGTTGCAAAATTAATGTAAAAATGATGCATAGTTAGTGATAAAGTGTTGCACAGTTAGTGTAACGATGTTGCATAGTTAGAGAAAAAGTGATACAAAGTTAGTGTAAATATGTTGCAAAGTTATTGAAACAAAACAGATGCATAATTAGTGATAAAGTGTTGCACAGTTAGTGTCAAAATGTTGCATTGTTATTGAAACAATGATGCAAAAAGATGTTGCATAGTTAGTGATAAAATGTGTTGCACTGTTAGTGTAAGAATGATGCATAGTTAGTGATAAAGTGTTGCATACTTAGTGTAAAAATGTTGCATGGTTATTGAAACAATGATGTAAAAAATATGTTGCATAGTTAGCGATAAAGTGTTGCAAAGTTAGTGTAAAAATGATGCATAGTTAGTGTAAAGTGTGGCACAGTTAGTGTAACGATATTGCATGGTTTTTGAAACAATAATGCAAAAAAGATGTTGCATAGTTAGTGATAAAGTGTCGCACAGTTAGTGTAAGAATGTTGCATGGTTATTGAAACAATGATGCAAAAACACTGTACACGTGAGACATCCCTCTATATATAATTTCAGAATGCGTTGAGCATACGTGACAAACTCTCATGTTTCGGAATCTTATTTGGCAAAAAATCATGCTTTGGAGTTAGGCTTGGATATAAATTAATATTTTTATCGCACTAAATGCATGATTGATTTTTTCCTTCTTTACTTCTACAATTAGTTACCATAATTAAAATTCATATATAAAATTTACTTCTACAATTTAGTTACCATGATTTACGATTTGACATCCATATTATATATATAAAATACAAAACAGTAATATATATCCTTATAAATAAAATTTAAATTTATTTATCAAATTAAATTAAATTATATCAAATAAAACTATAAATTATATTACAAAGTAATAGAAATTGGTATGTATTCTTGTAAAAATGATATTTATTTCAAATCTAATTGGTATGTTGTCAATCTAATAAAAATAAAAAATTATTTATTCAAATTCTAAAATTAGATATAAAGTTAAAAAACTGTGAAACACGACTGATACGACACTCGATATATTAGACATCTAATTAAGTAAAAAATTAATTTATTTTGATTAATATTAAATAAACATATTCTACACTTCTATATATAATTTCATAATGCGCTGAGCCTACATGGCAAACTCTCATGCTTCGGAATCTTATTTGGCCAAAAACCATGCTTTGGAATTAAGCTTGGGTATAAATTAATATTTTTTATTACATTAAATCCATGATTGATTTTTTTCTTCTTTACTTCTACAATTAGTTACCATAAACTATTTAATGTCTCATTTTCCTACATTACCATACATCACATTTCATTTTCTTATATAATTCATTCATTAGTTTTTATAAATGTTTGTTCTTCTTATTTTCAGATTTTTTAACTTTTTTGTTTGTATTTTATTTTTCATATATGATATATCAAATTATATGTATAAAATACAAAACAGTAATATATACCCTTATAAATAAAATTTAAATTTATTTATCAAACTAAATTAAATTATATCAAATAAAACTATAAATTATATTATAAAGTAATAGAAATTAGTATGTATTCTTTTAAAAATTATATTTATTTCAAATCTAATTGGTATATTGCCCATCTAATAAAATAAGTAATTATTATCTAAATTCTAAAATTAGTATAAAATTAGAAAACTGTGAATCACGACTGATACGACACTTGATATATTAGGCATCTAATTAAGTAAAAAAATTAATCTATTTTGCTTAATATTAAATAAACATATTCTACACTTGTGCATATACATATCACCATATTATTTCTATTTATTTAAGATATATATTTTTGTACTTATGTAATAGTAAATAATATCGATATTTTTATATGATATAAGTAAAATAAATCAACACGACTTGACATTTTCATTTAATGTACGGGTGTTCAATTATTATGATTAAAAAATATAATTTGACAATTTAATTAAAACCCAAATATTTTATATAAAATTAAATTATTTTAGTTTAAAAAAATAAAAAAATTATTATTTTTTATTAAAGCTTTCTAATTCAACACCCGTATAATACATGGGTATTGTATTAATATTTATTGTAACGAACCATATACATATCTATATATATATATATATAAAGGTTTGATTATTTTTTAAATAGTAACTATTTCCCTCCAAAAAAAATCTATTTACTATTTTTGGAAACTAATTTAACAATTTATGGTATATATTAAATGATCACTTATAGAAATTACGGCTCATTATTAAGGAAGTAATTATCATCTATTAAGATACCTTAATTATTCAAATCATATGAATTAATTAACATAAGGTATAAAGTGGACCGATTTATTTTTGGTATTGATGGTTGTTTCAATGAAAAATAAATTAATCAATATATGGCATAAAGTAAACAGATTTATTTAGGTTATTTAATGCCTGTTTTTTAGTAGGAGATTTGTTGAAATTTTAATAAATTTACGGTGAACTTTTTTTATAGGCTAATATATTAATTTTTAGGCGTGTATTTCAATTTTTCATATGAAATTAACATAATAAAATTATCGTAACTCCGACAAAATAATATGAACGGATATTTTGATGTAATATTATGCGTGTATCAATGTTTTTTTAATAGAAAAACTCTTGTCATTTTTTTATTATTTTTTGTATAAATAGTGAGACTCAATTTAATTCATTTTACGACATTTCGAATAATTTTTGTGTGATTTGCACTGTTCATTTTTTTAGCATGATAAAGAGTGTCGAATTTTTTGGCATCTTATGATTGGTTGCTTTTACTCAACTATTTAAATTTTTTTATTTGGATATTTTTATACAAAAATAAATTCATTTTAGTTAATGAAACAATATGAGTTTTATATTTATACTTATTATTCACATAGGTTTTTAAATATATAATAAAATTTTACCAAAATAATTATTTTATGAATCACGTTATAGTCAAATCGAATTTCTGAATAGAAATTTTGAAATGACACATATGTTGAAACGAATATAATGTAATTTATTATCAGTTATGTGCAACGTACGAGTTGTGTACTAATTTTAAAAATAGACATTTTTATGTAATTTTGCATTATTTAAATTTTATATAACATTTACAATAATTTAATATAGGTACATTGTATTACATATTGATTCCATGTTTTTAGTTTATAATATTATTTAATGAAAATTTTTAATTTATAAAATTAATGAATATCTCTTACCCGTGCATCGCACGGGATTCGTACTAGTTTATTTCAACACAGGTGCATAAATATTCCAATTACTAATTTGAGCCATTGATCAACACAAAATCAATGGTTAAGAGGTGTCCTCATTTTAATAGCTGTCCTCATTTGATCCGCCCCCTATATATATATATATATATATATGTTATGTTTGTTCAAAAATTTAAATTCAAGCATATAAGATAAAGGTGGAATATACCAAAAAAAATCTAGAGTCAATCATTTTTTTAAATGTTTGAATTTAAACTTTTGAGTTTTGACCGAAAATTTTCAAATTATGTTTTAGGCAGGATTTCCAAAAATTTTCATAAAAAGTTACTATATTTAATAAAATTTTAAGCGAGAATCCTAATTATTTTTTAGTTACTATTTTAGATTTTTTTAGGTTGACTCTTTATATATTAATAGATAGATTTTGCCTCTACTCAATTTATATGTGCGTGGTTATGGATAAAACACTGACGTTGGGTGGCATTTCACTTGTAATTTTAAAGTTCACCTGAATTTCGATAATAAGATTTAATTATCTTATACGCATTTTTAATGGTCAAATGACAGTACTCTCGTATGATTCTTATATAGTCACATTTTGGTTCCACGTAACTTTATATGTTTATGTAGAATGAATATTGCAACGTACATCAATATTCTTATTTTAATCCTTAATTTTTTATTTTTTTTTTAAGATGGTATATGATAATATGTTAAATATTTTATTGGTAATT
Source organism: Striga asiatica (assembly GCA_008636005.1). Taxonomy (NCBI): domain Eukaryota; kingdom Viridiplantae; phylum Streptophyta; class Magnoliopsida; order Lamiales; family Orobanchaceae; genus Striga; species Striga asiatica. The sequence goes on along the minus strand of BKCP01008026.1, from coordinate 70,891 downwards.
TCCATGTATAATTTTTTTTTTCTACTCAATCTTATTTTGGGAGAGAACATCATCATAGTATCAATAACATTAAGATTATATTTTTATGACATAATAGCTTATTATTGAAAACAGTAATAAATATATTAACTATTTTATTTAATTATATTTATGAACTGTCCAACTTGTTTTTTCTTTTTGTTAATTTTTTGAAAAATAAAAAGAGTAATTATTGAAATGTTGCATGTAGTGGGGACAGGATCATCCATGACATAATGCAACTACAATACGGGAATAGAAATGGTTGGCAGTTACCGAAAAACATCTCCCAAAGGAGCATTAATGGCTTTGTTTGGTGTGTTACATACATAAACTAATTGGCTTCAAATATGATCAGATGCTTACGTAGAGGCCATAGCTAGCAACATCATCCGCATATATACACATATAAATAGATATATGCAATTGCAGCAAACCCCACCTTACATAATTACATTTATGTAACCATTCCAATCCAAACGTCGTTATTTATGTTTCGCTACCCGAAACTTAAATCCTTTTTGTTGTCCGGGCGGAATTGGATATAAATTATACTTGGTTTTCTTT
>BKCP01008026.1:0-70222 GCA_008636005.1 Striga asiatica | reverse complement strand
TTCCACAATCAACATATAATGCATTAAAACTCAAAGAGTAGTACAACCGATTGGCCAAATGACCATACAAACGGGAAAGCCTAAGCAACAGGCCCCCTTGAACCGGGGATATGAACATATTACAGCCCCTCCAAAGCCACTTTGGCTAATCCTAAACAAGAACTACTAACTGTAGGAATAAAAACAAACTTACAAGAAACAAAGGAAGAAACTATTACATATATGTCATTAGCAACAATGCCATACTCACACTTGAATGGCAGACTGTCATTGAGTTTGGATGCAAGCCTCCTATCTTCCACACAGCAACAAATGGCCTGATCATTTAGTTGTGATGCTTTCTCCAGAATCCACCGCACTCCTCTGAGTAAACCTTCCTCTCTGCTGCCTTTGAAAGAAATAGAGTCTGACCATTGTTGTGAGAATGTACCATTGCTGACAATTCCACCACCAAAGCTCAGCCATGCAGAAGTAGAAGATAGGGCACTAACAGCAACAAGAAGTTGTCCTACCCCCAACCTCAGATCTCCCACTTCCTCAGCTTGAGTGTGCTCCTTAACAGTCACAGGTCTCCCCTTATCATTAAGCACCTTAGAGAATTCAAGTCATTCTTCCATAACTCTATCAACCACAATGTGTTCAGCAATCCTTTTTTGTTCAAAGATCCACACATTCCTAGTCTTCCAAAGCCACCACAAAATGTAACAAGAAAGACTAATTCTATCCTTTAAGCACTCATCAATACCCTTAGAGCAGATATCAGACCACCAATCTTTGAGTATAGCCCTATGTTGTTCTAAGGTATCCCAACTCACCCCAATCAACTTCCAGCAAAGTTCGGCCCTTTTACAATAGAATAAAATATGTTCAAGATCCTCTCTATCTTCACCACAAATTGGACACCACACATGAGTTTTAATTTGCCTTTTTTTCAACTGAACTCCAGAGCTTAGAAACCCAAACCAACATTTCCGAAGGAAGTTTTTGATTTTACCTTTGATAGGCAGCCCCCATGTTACCCTCCACATTTTCTTTGCATTTGAATCAGAGCTACTTGAACTAGCCTCTCTCTTTGCTTGCCAATTCATCAAAAACTCATAAACACTTTTCAGTCAGCTCTCCTTTGAGATGCCAGTGCCAAATAAGTTTGTCCCTTTGTAGACTATGGCTAAGAGGAATTTGGATAATGATCTCAGCATCTTCAGGGTTAAAAGTTTGTCTAATCAACTCTACATCCCATTCCTTAGAATCACCACAGATAAGATCTTTAACATACACTATCCTACCCAGATCACTAGGAAAAAGACAGTCAGGAATGAAATGATAGTCAACAGGCAACCAAGGAGACTTCCAAATTTGCAGAGAGCTCCCATTCCCAACCCTAAATCTAGCCCCCAACCTAAGAGATTTTCCAGCTTCTAACCACATTATTCTTATTTGATTCATCGATTCCTGCTTTTCTTTCACATTGTTCATATCAACAAATTAACAAATATAAATTAATCTTAACTACACATTATTATTCTTATCAAAAAATTAACAAATATAAATTAATCATAACTACATGTACATTATTATTCTTATCAACAAATTAACAAATATAAATTAACTATATATTACTTGTCGACAAATATACTGTAAGAAAAGGGAGGAAAACTGGTGCGGTCCCACGTACATGAATCGCACCATAACAGGGAAGCCCAGAAGAAGCTCAAGTGGGGTTCCATCCCAAAATCAATTGGTGGATGGAGGAGTACCCAATTAGTCTTATAAATTAGGCCTATTTTTCTTATATAAACGATGTGGGACAACTTCTAACACGCCCCTCACTTTGTGAATTTCTTAATAAGAAGCCGAAGCCCATATACAGAGCTGGGTGCTCCAAGCCCTACAAGAAACAGACTCTCATAAACGGGTACGTGGGCCCAAGCCATACGAGAAACAGGCAGGGAAACGGGTACGTCATCGCACGGTCCCGCATAGAACCGGCTCTGATACCATGTAAGAAACGGGTGGAAAACTAGTGCGTTCCCAAGTACGTGAAGCACACCATAACAGGAAAGCCCAGATGAAGCCCAAGTGCAGTTCCATCCTAAAACCAACTGGTGGAAGGATGAGTAGCCCATTAGTCATATAAATTAGGCCTATTTTCCCTATATAAACGATATCGGACAACTCACAAGTGATATTCAAACATATTATTTATTACTCTCATATTTTTAACTATCCATCATTTATAAACTTTATTTCAATAATTTTATATCTCATTAACTTTAATTATTACGTTATATCTCATATCTATTCACAAACTCAAAAATAATTCATTCTTCCAACCAAATTCTTTTCCCACTTTTTTAACTATTGGGTTCATTTATTAATGAAAATTTGTACCCAATAACTTATTTATTTAATTTGTTTCTTCGAATAGATTTTTAATTTTCTTTTAGTTGCAAGATTATTACAATAATCAATTAAGATCAATCTTCCAAATTCATTATCACGCGGTGTAATGTTGTGCTTTTCATTTTCTGTTTTTTGGGTTATTTTATCCATTACAATGGTAATAGTGCCATTAGTTAAAGATATATCACAAAAAAAAAAAAAATTGTGCTCTCTGACTTTGCCTTCGATATTATGGTGTTGCTATGTATGTATTCGAACTTTGTTATGTGGTTTATTAATGGAGATCTTCTATCGTTTAAGAAAAAAAAAGTTAAAATGTAGCGCCCAAAAGAGCATATTAAATTCATGTATTTTATTTTATTAAGCTCGATATATTAATTTTATTAAAAAAAAATTAAGTGGATATCCTCGTCCATTTAATTTTATTAATAAATAGAGAATAAATGGAGATTAATTAGATGTCTCCATCTATTTAATTTTCTTAATTAAAATTCTTTTAATCATAATTATTATTATTTAATTAAAATCTTAAGCAATAAACGAGGAGAAATATTAATCTGAGATAACTTGGAGCACAATATTTCGGCCCTTAGTGAGTTTCACGTGAGAAATAGAAGAAGTATTAATCTAAGATAAATTGGAGCACAATATTTCGGCCCGTAGTGAGTTTGAAAAAAAAAAAGAGGAGGAGAGTTCTTGCCTTGGTCACTAAGTTAATTCATGAAGGAGAATCCTATTCCTACCACAATAAAGACTCTTTTTATTATTCCAAGTCCCCTAAACCTAGCACTATGAATACATCCCCTCTCCCATCAGATTTATTTTTCCCTACGCTAATTATTTCATGAGATCATAAATCCCATCATAAAAAAAAAAGAGAGAGAGAGAACGAGCCCTTTTCCCTCGGCCGAGCCCCACGCCGTGCGGCCCGGTCGCCCATTCAGTAGTCGCGTGCCGCACGTCCCTCATCGCGCAGCTCCCTCACGGCCATCCACACCCAAAACCACGCAAAGAAGTCGCGCCCAGAAGCCGCACGACCGCCTAGCTCCTCCGGGCGCATCCCCGAGCCGTTTACCTTCTTCTTTTTCCCGAGCACGGTAAACCGACCTTTTTCCTACGATGGTTTGAGATTTATGTGTTCTAATAATTTATAAGAATTAAGGATTTATAAGATTAATAAATTCATGAAGTCAAGCTTAAAAGAAAAGGAAGAAAGTTCCAAGTTTGATCTTGGTTCACTCGTTTTTCAAAGATGATTTTATAAAGTGTTTAAAGTCTAGAAAAATTGAATAATTATGCTTGCGGAGTTGGGATAATTGAGAATGTTAGAATAAATTTATGTTGATGAAAAGAGAGGGGAATTCAGTGAGCTATGCATGTTTTTATGATCTATGTTCATGTTTATATGATTAAATGTCGAGAATTTATGTGATATTGAACATGTTTTAAGATGTGAAAATTATGTTTAGAAGTATGGTTTAAGTTGCTGGTAACGCAAAACACTCCGACCGGCTTGAAATCGACTCGCCTTCCTCTTCCTTGCCGGTAGAACGCCGCGTACCTGCACAGAACTCTCACACCGGAGAGATTTTCCGGTGAAGAGCCTCTGATACTTAAGTCAGTATGTGTTTGTTCAATTTTCCAAAGTAAAGAATGGATAAATCGTAAGTCACAAGAAAAGACCCACTCCCATATATATAGGAGTGAGATACCTGTCCTAGGAGCTGCCCGGATTTTGGTGAGCTGTCCTGCCCGCACTGCCCGTCCGTACACACATAGTGTGCGTGTTGTCAGAGATGTCAGAGGTGGCTATCGCCACTATCGCTCTGCACCAATGTATTCTCGCCACGTGTCCCTCTGAGCTGAGGGAGATTATTCTTCTGCGCAGGCCGTTGAGATCTTCTAATGCCACCCACGCGCCTTCTCGCGTCCACGCCACCCTCTCGCCATCTGCTGTGTGCTCGATCTGGTCGAGCCCCCCATCACTAGGTCGATCCTCGACCAGTTCTACTATTCTGCTCGATCTCCTCCCTTTTGGTCGATCATCCCTCGACCAATGCGGTTTTCTCTACTTCGAGCTGCCCGACCTATGCAGTAGGCCGGTCTATTCCGTAGTCATATAATATCCCATATCAGTTGCCCTTGTCGGGATCTAAATTTTGGAGTTTCGTCATGATAAATGTGTATTTTCACTGATTTCAATACTGCTATTCATGAGCTGTTTTGACCTTCAAGATCGCGTTTCTTGATGTTGCACTCTTCATATGAATTGTAGTTCATTATGTTGGATTCTGTGAGTTCAAGAATCTTGCAAAAACCTTTTGTATTTTGTGACGGTTGCGGGTGGTGACGGAGCCGACAATATTCTAAGCTGGCAACGGTGACGAAGTGCGACGACAGCGCTCTAGTGGCGGCGACAAACTGAAAGCGCGACTGCGTGTTGTGGCAGGATCGACTGAGCACTTTTGTTGTGTGATATATATGTGTATGTGCAGAGAGAGAGAGAGAGAGAGAGATGGAGAGAGAGAGTTTAATTAATTGGATTGGTGGTGGACCCATGATGAATGTTTAAAGTCTAATTTATCCCTCGTGAGTGGTCAAATGTATATATTTGACCACGGAATTGATATTTAATTACAAGAATGTCATCCGATGTTTGACTATCATATTTAAACTAGTACGTAACCCGTGCGATGCACGGACTGTATACGTTTTGGGAAATATAGTGTAGTACCGGTGCGCAATACGATGAGGTTATTTCATTAAACCTTTTTTTCTGAACTTTATTTAATATTTTTGTTTATAAATTAATAATTTGATTGTAATAGAAAAAAAAAAGAGAGAGAAATACAACGAAAAAAAAATCATATATTATTAAACATTTCTCTATACACAACATTATTGGTTTGATTTGCTTTCAAACCTTCTTCTCCACAAATTAAAATTTTCAGACTCTTTCTATTAGTAACACGAGAGACAACGACATATAATTGGTCATGACTAAAAATTGGTTTCTTCAAGAATAAGCCAACATGAGATAAGGATTGACCTTGACTCTTGTTTATAGTCATTGCATACGAAACCATAATGGGGAACTGCCTTCTTTGGAATTTGAATGGTACTCTAACATCTGAAGGAGTTATGGTCATTCGAGGTATCAAAATTTTATCACCTGCATGATCGCCAGTAAGAATTTTACACTCGAGAACATAATTGGAAAGTTTGGTCACAACCAATCGTGTACCATTGCAGAGTCCCATTGAGTGATCCATGTTCTGCAACAACATAATTGGAGTTCCAACCTTTAAATTCAACTCATGATTCGGTGTTCCAGAACACTTGATAGTATTCAAGAACTCAAGAGTATGGAGTTGTGCCAGAAAGTCGATATTGGAGTCAGATTTACACGTAATGTCTGAGCTTAAATACGTGTGTCCTTCAGTCAAATTCAACGACGACATGTATGCATTTATAGATTCTACGATCTCAAGTGTTGGCGCGAGTATAGCCCTATCTTTCAAGTAACTTGGATCATCGGTTGCATTCTTGAACATCGGATACGTGCTTTCAACAATTTTTGCAATTGGATCACCAGATGACTCTAGTAATAGATCATCTGGTATGTAGCACATCCATCATTTGTACCCCCCAATGTGCCATCTCCAAAGCTCGCTATCTAATCAGCAAAAGCGGTTAGCTCGTCACATTCATTCGAATCACTAATGCTCTGAAGACGCATGTTCTTTGTAAGTCTAAGCACAGTACAGTCTCCCAAATGGTAGAAGAATTAATAGCAGCATTAACAATCTTCTGACGATTCCCCTTTGGAACTACTGGAAGGATTTGTAACTTTAGAACATTTTTTCAAATTTTTATCTCAATGTTTGAATGTACATATCAACTGCCAGTTTTTCAAAGAATTTAAAAAAAATTACCAATTATAATAAAATCTAAATTTTAGGTGGGATTTTACTGTCTACTTAAATTAAATCTACTTAAATTAAATCTCTATTGTTATTTTATAGTAATAGGTGACATAATTAATGAACAAATATTTAATATATCAGAGTTCCAAGTCAAATGAAAAAAAAATGCAAATTCATTTAATTAGTAAAACAATCATTAATGAGATAATGAGCATGAAGATTTTTTTTGTATCAATACTAACTATTCATCAGAATCCCACAATTCTAAAGTCAGATGTATCACCGATTTAGTAAAATTTGTAATTTGAAAAAATATTGTTGAGATGAAAATGGCCGAATATTTGCTTAAGATTTTGATGGAATTTCCCTCAGTATACAAAAAAACGCATTTAAATACGTCTGAATCATTTGAAATATTATTTGATGGGAATTATAGAAATTAAGTTATAAGTNGGAATACAATGTATTCTAGAAATACATCATATGCATCGCATCGATGCATGTAATTTGAAGCAGAATATTTCACACCAGATTTAAAATAAAATCAAACTTAAAATAAAGTTGAAATGGATCCAATCTCTTCTTCAACCATCAATCCAATTTTAGCTACAAAATAAGAACCAAGAAAACCAATGTTTTCAATTTAATTAAGCTTTCAGCAACATATTTTGTCCCCCCAAAACAAAAAGAAAATACAAGTCAAGCAATGGCACCAGGTGAAAAGTGTTGGGAATAAAATCAAGGAATTCGGGGGGCATAAACAATGTAACTTCATAAATAACACAGTATTCCATAATATGTATGAGTTAGATAATCACAACACATTGCTATAACCCAACTACATAAAATGAGAACTTAACACAAAAGAAAAAATTTGGGCTATAAGTATCAATGACCTATGCAAAATTAATCAACTCTCATGACGCCAATTTTAGAGCAAAGGAAAAGGAATGAAAACACCAAAAACAACAATTTTGACCAACCTTCTTTAGTAACAACCGCTCGGTATGGATGGAAACTATTGTGTTGGACGGATGATACATAATACTCTTAAATGGGTTTTTCTGTGCAAGAAGGCAAAAGTAAAGTATTCTCCTTAACGACAATAGAGCTTAATCAAAGAATCTGCACCCGCTGTGAACAACCAAGATTGTCTCGGGTGGAACTTGAGATCCAAAACTTCTGCAAAAAGCACACGCACATAATTAATTATATGAGAGAAAAATTGCAAACCTATAATTATAAATAAAATAAATCTAATAAAGACCAACATTGACACTTGCAGTACTATATATATACACGCACAATTAAAACCATACATATTATAGTTACCGGGCATTATTTTAACTAACTAATTATAATTATTTAAATTTCTCACACATCAGATGCTGAAGCAAAGTATATTCAGACAATAGACTTCCTATTTGCATTCACACTTAAATTTCGAGGCGCAGGTTACAAAAAAATACCTCGTCCATCAGCACTTGAATGCACTCGATGGATCTCCAAAAAAACAATTAGAGGGTTCTGATTCAGTTGGAGCAGGAGTAGCAAGAATAAGATCTCTCCCTTAGAAAGGTGCCTAACAAGGTCTTTCGAACCCCGAGGGCCAACGGAGGTGCCGACAACACTCGAAGCTAGGCCCGCACGCACTATTCTTCTTGGTTATGCCCGATCCTGCAAGTCAAGAGTCTGGGAATGATGCAACAGCCAGTATTACGTCAATTCCATCGAGCCTCCGCTCTTGATACCGTTTTAAGAGCTTTGGGGGATGCGTCAAACATTTGTTTATATTCATTTTGTTTGCAGGGCCGCGACCGGAGAAGGGGCAAGCCTAAACCTCTCTGGACTCTCTCCCTCCCCCGGCCTCAGAAGGGTTGGAAGTCCCTTCTTTCTCATCTTTTAGCTCGCACAATCACACGTGGGACTATCAAAAGATGCGTTTGTAGGCATTCAATATCGGCTTAGGAGTTCTTTCTTGATCTCAAACTCAATAAAAATGGCTCAGGGGGATGTTAACGAATTGGTCCACTACAGAAACGAGACTTCATAAGTTGAGGGAAGCCATACTCCTAAAGAGCGAGTGTTCAGTTCCGCCCATACCCGTATTTCTAAAGCCAACCTATGCCTCCTGCCCCGTAGAAGGTTATTCTTAACTTATCATAGAACTCAATTACTTCCTTACCTCTCCCCTTTAGTATGCTACGCCAGGTATAAGAGTCCGAAGGACGAGCAACCACGGAAAAAAAATCAGACTTGCGCAAATAATCTTCAAAAGATCCACCGCTTCCTTAATAGGGCGTAGTAATCGACGAAATGCTTCGGGGAGTTGAAAATAAGCATAGATCCGGAGATTCCCGAATAGGGCAACCTTTCGAACTGCTGCTGAATCCATGGGCAGGCAAGAGATAACCTGGCGAACTGAAACATCTTAGTCTACACTACGCCCTATTGCAAGCGTTGTAAACAATATATTAGGATAGTGAGGCAAGCAAGCTCACGTAACTACATTCACATAGCTTACGCAACCTTACGTAAGTGCCTGCCGCAAAGGAAATAGGAAAACTTGAGTCCAGGTGATACAGAATATATCCCATTTGGCACGGGGGATAAGAGAGAAAGGGAGTTTGAGGAATATCTATACCTAACATAGTAATTAAAATTCACGTGAATCTCAAAGACCAAAAATTGTCAGTTGGCCCGGTAAGTAACTATACAATACACAGAATGTTACAGAAATATTTCCTTTCTGACTTTCTGAATTCTTTATTTCCTATTAAACCGATCACAAGAATACCTGTTACAGTACCTATTATCCAAAGAGGAATCCTTCCAGTAGTATCGGCCATTTACTCCACTTCCCTCCAATTTCATCAAGTGGTCATGCTAGAGACATAAACAGTCGTGGATAATTATGAGATCCTTCTGAATGGGCTAGATGGTTCGTCCACCAAGGACGGATCTGGTGCTGGCTTAGGGCAACCAAAAAGCATTGAACCTTAGCCGACTTCGAACGAACGAAGAAAAAAGCATGGAAGTGCAGTGATGTATGCAGCTGAGGCATCCTAACAGACCGGTAGACTTGAACCTTCTTTTCTACACTTCGCTTCGCTTCGTTTTTTAGAGGACAACTTTGCCTCAACTTTAGAAGCAAAGCGAAGTTCAGTCAAGAATATGGTCGAGACTCACAAGCCCTCCAGGGACTTCACTGCGCTTCGCTTCGTTTGTATGGTCGAGCATCTTCAAACCTTGTAGTCAAGTTTCACTTTGCTCTCCTTTCTTTGATCTAGAGATAGAGCCTCATAGCTAGCTAGACCCCACTTGTTGATCCATCCCTTCCGACGTATTGGATAGCATCTGAAAAAATGTGGAAAGTCTCACTCCTGACAATCAAGGGAAAAACATCCGTTGGATTGACAAAGTTGACCTCGACGTCAAGGAGAGGAGAGATGGGTAGTTATAATTGGCTAGTTGTAAATAGCCTCGGGGCTGTGGAGCAAAGGATTAGCCAGGACCTACGCCGAGGTATTGACGGTCATTTTCAAATCTTGCAGAACAGAATGGGATACGATGAGATAGAAACAAAGACAGGGTTCCAAACCTACTCTTAACGGCCAAAGTGAGCCCCTTTAGTCTGAATTCGTTAAGGTGTTAAGCATCCATGGCTGAATGGTTAAAGCGCCTAACTCATAATTGGCGAATTCGTAGGTTCAATTCCTACTGGATGCACAACAATGTGACCCTCGAACAATTCTATTGAAATTCGCTCTCTAGCGATGGAATTTCATCATCCGTACATAACGGATGATTTATAATGATATTTCAAAAACAAGATAATCAAACCATCAGTAAGAGTAAGGTAAGCATGAGACCCATTTCGTATAATATTCGTCCCGGATGTATCGTCAATGTAATCGAGCCTTTCGCCAGCGCGAAGTCCGACGGACTCTGATCAGATGGTAGATGTCGTTAATGACGCCCACAGAAGAGTACGCTTGAAAGAACGAATTCAATCTCAGAATAAACCATGCCATGAAAATCATATATCGTGCAATCATCTGAGCACAAGGCAATTAAAGGATATGACCGATGGTAAACAACCCCAGTAATGTCCTTTGGATGACATCTGAATATTTTGTATCAGCACACCAATTTGAAACCCAAAAAAAAAAATAAAAAATTACAAACATCACTTGCAACAATCAATAATTTGTGGTAATTTGTGCTACAATTTCCATCATATTTCCAAAAAAAAAAAAAAATCAAACATATTTAATGTTCTATGATTAGGCTCAACAAAGAACAATCGATAGCTATCTATTGTCTCCTAACATCCTTCCAGCTTGTTGTTAGCCTCAAAGCTCTTTTCCAGCAAGTGCACCCGTGACATTAATGTCCAAACCACGGCACCACCAATCGAACAACAACCTCTAAGATGTAACTAACCATGAAAAACATAGTTCTATTTTTAAATTACAAGGACCCGATCCACAGATATGCTTTGGATTGTATCTTGAGGTATATTTGCAACTAATTATTTGTATAATGTCTCAAGAGTTCAAGACAAACTAATTAAGACATGAGTATGTATTCATTGTGATCAAATTTATTACGTCACGTTATTCTCGATTACTGAAGTAATTTACATTCAACACGCATTGATCAAGCAAACACCATAATGGATCAGATTCCGAGGTGTGACCTGGATTAGAACATATGTGTTCCGTTCAACAAAAGCTTTATTCATATTCAATGCCAAGGTGAACCACATGTAGTTATCTTCAACTGCAAATTAAAAGAAGATGAACAATTAAAGGAGAAACCTACTCAGGAGTGAGACGACGTTTCATTTCCATCGAAATCGGCCATGCTGAAGAAAGGCCGCCTCCTTTCCTCCAGGCCTAAAATAGAGCTTAAAATCTAAATATACGATTACACACATAAAAATTGTGAAGCACATGTAATGTAAAAAACTGTAAAAATAACACGCAGGGCAAAACAGGAATGAAATTGAAAAAGGACCGTCTATGGATACCTCGTAAATGTTAGTCGCCGCCGTTACTCCGAAAAAACGAATCTGTATCAGAAGTATAAATCCATTTCCGTACAGGATTATCAATTCTCCTTGTAGAATCGTTGAGAGAATTGCATCAAGATGACATGCTGAACTCGTGAAGGATTTGATTTTACTTATATTTCTTCTGAGGTTATGTCAGCATCTCTGTAAACCGTCTCCCCGACAATATTCCTTGTTGAGCTCTCGAGGATTTTCAAACTATTTCCTCGCTAAACAACCGATTCCCTCAGTTCCTAAGATTTTTAATTATCTCGCAAGATTCTATGACCTTCTCGGTAAGTAAACACAGTCGAAACCAGATAAGCAGAACAAAGTCTAAAAATAAGATCTCTTTCAACATTCAACTGAGACATTGTAAAGAAACCAAGCTCAAAATTTACATTATCTGAAACTTGTCTCACATCTCAAAGTAATTGAGACAGAGTAATAAGACCAGCAACAGCAAGTACTTCTAACAATATATATAAAAAAAAAACAGCAAGTAATTCTAACCTCGATATTCAGCAGCTGGCTGGAAGAAGGTCACACAAAAGCGTTAATTGATTATCTTCATAAACTTCATAAATACTCGAAGCAAAAGGGCATTCATAAACTTCATAAACAACACTCTTGAAGCATAGACCATAGAGGCAAAGTAATATAAGATGGCTAACTTTCAATTTTCGAGAAAACGGGTTCCACAAAAGATTGATATAAATAAATAAAGAGTTGAGGAATATCAGGAGCGTCCACAACATCAAATAAGTTCAAAATTGGTGATTCGGAAAATTTTTTAGAAGAAATGCAGGGTCCAGGTAATAAGAGAATTTGGATATCAATGACCAATAGATTATAATTCCAATGACACCGTTTTACTATCTGGATGCTCTGTAGTCGGAAATTTTGAGAATACTGCTACCTTAGTCTAATACACCACGTAAAAAGATATCAATCTATTATCCCTTAAAACAAATCGATTTCTCTGTTTGCCAGTAACCCACCAATCACGCACATTAAGCCATGAATGAGAAACAGAGCTGCTCAAATGCACCCTCCTAGATCATGACAGATTTCAAAGTAAATCTCGATTACATCCAGCAAAAGCATACCAATAAAAAATGAGATGGACCTAAAAGTTTTGGTAGATTCATGGTGACGAAAAATTAACTCAGTCGTTCAAGAAAATAATTCAATAGTATTCAACATAAGGTAGACTATACAGAAAACATGTATCAGTGACGATCTTCAGTAAGAGCCTCAAATTCCATATGGGTATCGGCAAGCCAACTGGCTTAAACATGATAACCCACCCTGACTATTTTTCAGAAGCACCGTGAAAAGTACACTACAGAAGGTAATGCAACCAAAAAGGGTGAAGATGATGAAGACTATCTGGCACTAGCTAAAACAAAAGGACTGTATATAGATGGATATGATGAAGTGATATGGTTTATCAATCATAAGTGAATATATGTTGAATTACCTGTCATGTGTTCTGCTACAGACAAGCTACAGCTCACTATAATTATGCCAAACGGCACGGAATTCTTCACGGAATGTGTTCAGGCGAGCTTTCAAGTTGGGTGTTCTAAAGCTCGCGTGAATGAGAGTGGCTGTGGCAGAGAAAGCAAGTTAGAGCCAATAAATTCAGAGGGCAAAGACGCATAAGAAAATGAAATTTTGAGTTACCAAGAAGTCCAATAGCAAAGGCCCATAAGACCATGAGAATACCACATGAAGCAAACCAGAGGAAGAAACTCACTGCAAAGCGGAATAAGAAGGCATAGTTATTAACATGTGACAGTACATCCTCCAAGATGCAAAGTAAACAATATGTGAAAGAGAAGATATCTCTTACTTGCAGAAAATACCAAGACGAATACCCATCAAGGCTGTCCACATATATGTATTGCTCGTTTTGCAGATGGGCGCCCTCGAATAACAGGTCTAAAATTACACGCTCATGTAAGAACCAGAAACAGATGATACGCAAATTTAGTAGTAACTATACTTACGTGAGAGGAGGTCTCATCTTTGCTGCCAAATGAGGAGAAAACTGTCTGACAGTCCTCGTGACCTTTTTCACTAAAAGTCCCTGCAAAGCTACAAGAACAAACATTGACGATATTAAAAAGATGACAGGACAATGCCGAAAAACAAAAGAATAATGGTTCAAGACTATTCAAGACATGATCAACCATCTATCATAACAAAACCAGTTCTCATCCCAGAAAAGTATTAGGAAGGCGAACCGAATATCCAGACGTCGTCTTCAAGGACCTGTAGCTAAACTTAAGAGTGGGCCCGACCCGAGCCTGACTTCGAAGTTGATGGAGAGCTTGTGGCGATCAACAACGGCGATATCGGTGGAAGAGAGGTGGACGCCGATGATGGTTAGGGGAATCGCCTTGAGAATTGGGGGTTTCACGGTCCTTCCAGAGAATGAGCGAAGATTTCATTATGTAAGTTTTTTTCTCGAGATAGTAGCGGCAATTTTTAGTGGAGATGCATACTTAAGTAAGATGAGATAAGATTATGGCAAAAAAATCTCACCATATCTTTAATGATAAACAAATAATCAGCAGGCATATAGGGAAAACAATGAAAGGCAGGTAGGCAAGCTGGGGTAAAGAGATTCGCCGTCAGTCTTCGCGGGACCCCGCGGTGAGGAATTATACCACATAGGAAATTTAAAATCTTTCAAAAAATTCGAATTGTATATGGGCGGGCTTATTTCAATTTTTTGCCAAAAATCTTCCTCATTATAGTAAACTTTAGGCGGGAATTGAAATATTTTTTTCTTGATTTTCTACATGATTTTTTCAAAAAACTATAATTCCCTCTTTATATATTAATAGATTTTAATTTAATCATGACCATTAACTTGTCAGATCCAATGGCCTTGATTCATTTTCATTTCTTTCATTGTGCTGAGGATTCTACAAAAATTTTATGGAGCCATTGGATGGTTTTCTTATGGAGTCATCCATCACTTAATATATTGACACATGTCCAAATTGTATTTATTGCAGGACAAATGTCAATAAACTATTAGTGAATAAGTGTGGATAACTCCATAAGTCGAACTATCTGATGGCTCCATAGCAAAACTGAGGGATTCTATATGCTTTTTTAAATACTAGTTTAGCTATCCCTAGACGTTGCATATATAAGCAGGGCTAGACCAAGACTTGGTTTAATTACGCCATTAGTTCAATTGTTTATCAAGATTTAAGACAACTTACTGTTGATAAACGGATTTAATCAACGTTAACAATGTAATATGAACACAAAAGATTGCAGAAAATGAGATTTTTATTGAATATTTTGAAGTCGGTTTTAATACAGAGAGGTTGGTTTATCAATGTACTTCAAGTCGGTTTACAATAAGATTGTCGAGTTGAATATATGAGTGTGTATGATCTTTTTTCGAACCCTTCTCTCGTTTTTGGAACTGCTATTTATAGGTATGTCTGGCACACATCCCTAGACAAATCATTCCCGTTTTAATGAAGATTTGACGTTTTAGGGGCGGCGATGACGTAGGAGAACTTTTTTAGGCAATGATTAGCATGGGCGCGCCTCTATCTATGTGACGAGTGTCACATCTGTCGGAATGAGTTCGGTTCGTCTTGCGAAGTCGGTATTTTGATAAACCTTCAATATTCTACGACTTCTTGATAGATAACTTTTTGACCGAATTGGCCTTTTTCAAGATTCAGACGACTTGTGTTGATGACTTCCGAAAATTCTGCGGTATCATTTACGGGCACCGAGGTGAGATTACCGAGATGCAACATGTATTGCTTGACGTCGTCCAGAATCCAGTTTATGTATTAATCTTCGCGATTCCTTTAATTGAATCATAACATCAAGATAATCTATCTTGATATCAACATAGAGGCCCCTGGCATTAAAAAGTATGCAGAGTATGCATGCTTTTGAATGACATCTTTTTTCTAATTATTACCGGTTGCCGAGGTAAGGTAAGGATTTCCCACATAAGCTTAAACCGAGGTATTTCCCTTAGGCGAGACTTACGCCTTTTTGCTCCTTTATCAAAGTTGTTCCATGATATAAGAAATTTATTGAGCGATTTTCGAAAGGTCACGAACGTGGTGTCTCCACTACTCTTCACAATAGGCACGTACCGAAATTTCCGGACATTAACGTTGGCGGTTTTTTGGGACACGCGTACGTTCGAGATTATATCTGAACGGTATGTCATAGTAAAGGGGCACTTCCCTGAAGCGACGCGTCATTTAATCACGCGCCTCCCTATCTTCAACGGTTAGAAAATTTCGAGCACACATATATATATACGGGTAAGTTCACGGTTTCTCTTCACCAAATCTTCATTTAAGCAACTGTTCATCTCTCTGACTATCTCTCACATATTCCACCTCTCCTCTTTCATCTTTTTCGTCCTATTTCAGCAAATCCAGAACCCTTTGAAAGTTTACATCACTTTTCGGTAAGCCCTAATTTCTTCCCTTCATTTCATAATTTCTTTGTATCGTTTTTCTGAGCTTTTATCATGGCGGCGAGTGGTGAGAACGTCGGTACGGGCAGCAGCAGTAGGACTGTTTCTGACTTGAGGTTGGATGAGGAGTTAATGGAGTTGATGGGGGATTATTACCGGTGGGACCCTGTTTTCGTGGAGCGTCTGGATATTCGTAAACGTGATATTGAAGGAGATGCCGAAGTGGAACGGGATGTTCCTGTGAGGTCGGGTTATTGGAATCGTCCTGCCCGTCGATGGCCCAACGAAGAGGTTCCGTTTTTGGGGGAATCTAGTACTATGACTGACGCCGACGTAGTTCTCCTTCGCGAGTTTGTACGGATTCCTACCTCGGTGAGGGTCTTTGCTCCTTATCCGGGAGAAAGGATTCATTGTCCTCCCCCTGGGTGCATTGGGATTTTTGCTGAAAGTCTGAGGTCGGGCCTGAGATTCCCTCTAGACAACGTCATAACCGACTATCTGCGCGATTGGGGTCTCAGTCTCAGCCAGATTACTCCCAATAGCTGGAAAAAGATTATTGGGATTATGGTCCTTTTAGCACAAAAGAAAATCCCCTTCCCTACCATCGACGAGATGAGAAGCATTCTGTTCTTTAAGAGGAGTAGGGAGCGGGATGGAGTTCCTCCAACGGGTTGCTTTTTCTGTGCGGCGAGGCCGCAGTACGAATTGAAGATAGGACAATTGGTTACTGGGATACCTGAAACCCTTCATGGCTTTCAAGACGAATGGTTGTGGGTTGGTGGAGATTGGCAGTCTCCCGACTTCCGACTTGAGGCCCCAATTGATGGGATGACTGTCCCAACCCGAGTTGTCTCTTCTTTCCGTAAGTTCTTTTCTTTTATTCAGAATTTCCTGACAGGTTGTTTTTCTTTCGCTAACAGGTCGGACCTTTTCGTATTTGTAGCAAAAAGAAAAAGGGAACCGAAATTAAGCAGGGAGTTTAGAGAAAAACTTGAGGAGATTGCAAAACTCAGTGTAGCGGATCGCAAGTGGAATCTGCTGACCAAGAACGCTAAACTTGCTGAGGTGAAACTCGGACCCAAAAAGGCAATTCCCGACTTTGAACCCGGTGAGTTCTTATAATAGCAATCCAATTCATGGCCTTGAGCTAGATGAATTCATCAAATATTGATATAATTTTGGTTATTTGCTTTCTTCCTTCAGTTTATTACCCGCTGTTAGGATTTTTCGGATTCCAATCGGTTCGAGAAGCAAAAGATTATCGCCGTAGATTTTCAGTGAAAGATACCGAGATGGGTCGCATGAATTTTATGGCAAATTTGAAGAAGAAAGCTGTTACGGGCCGAGCCGCGACGGGTGATGAGATTGGAGTCACGTCAGGTACACCAATTGCAGTCACGGTACCGGCCCCTGTCAGTGAGCCTGTTGTTGAGCCCCTTCCCGAGGCGAATACCGAGTTAGTGGTTGTTACTCATTCTCCACCTCGGGAGGTTGAGAAAGAAACTGAAGCTGCCCGTCCTGATCCCCATGTCATTGTTTCGAGTTCAGAGGACGTCGAGGCCGTTCAGAAAACAATGGAAGAAGCCTCTTCTCAACAGAAAAAGAAGAAGAAAAAGAAGAACAAGAGGAAAGCAGGTGAAGAGTTTGACGTCGATCAGGAACGTCGTTCAAAGTCTAGACAGGATGTCGGTCAGCTAGACTTAGAAAGGAATGCTCCGGTCCATCAGGATGGAGGAGATACGTATCTACCGATTGATGAGGAGCGGATCTTGGAACAGAATCTGCCAGAGGACTTGATGGAGAAGTGGTTTACTCAGTACCATTCCATGATCGTCCCCAAATTCAACAACAAATTTCACCAGCCCTCCCATGTGTTAGAAGCAGCTCGGGTTCCAATGATGTCTTGGGATCCGGCGACTGAGGCTCGAGTATCTGGGTTGTCGAGCTCTTACAGGTTCAGTTATGCCAAAGCGACGTTGGGGAGAGCTTTGGTGGGCCTGTGTGCGATGGAGGACAAGTTCAGGATGAATGTCGCTGCACTCAACGAGCGGAAAGATAAACTGGAACTTCGTGACGGTCAACTGGCTTCATTGGAGGCAGATAAGGCCAGCCTGACGACTGAGGTTAAAAACAAGAACGCCCAACTCGTTGCAGCAAAAACCGAGATG
This sequence comes from Striga asiatica, assembly GCA_008636005.1. Taxonomy (NCBI): domain Eukaryota; kingdom Viridiplantae; phylum Streptophyta; class Magnoliopsida; order Lamiales; family Orobanchaceae; genus Striga; species Striga asiatica. Next base: position 52,186 of record BKCP01008026.1, on the reverse strand, counting down.
GAAAGTTTGACTTCCGAAAGGAAGCGTTTGGAGGATGAGGTGCGCAAGCTTACTGCTCAAATCGGCGCATCTGAGATGGAAGCTCGGAATAATTTGAACCGTTACCAGAAGGAGATGGAGGACCATCAGCGAACTCGGGAGGAGCATCAGAAGACTCGTCAAGACCGAGCTGAAAAGGAAGCGCGACTGATTCGTCTGGCGGAAGCCCATGCTTCCGAATTGAGAAGTTTAGAGCAGCAGAAGGAAGCCTTCGGCGAGCTGAAGTTCGCACAGGGGTTGGAAGAAGGCAAGGAACTCGGGAAACAAGAGTTCAGGGGTTCCGAGGAGATGGAGAAAGACATCGAGCTTAACTCTTGCTTAAATCTTCGTTGGGTGATCGACAGATTCGATGCAGGATTGTATGGTGTCGGAGATTTGAAAGCCATCATGCTCATGAAGATGGACAGGTTTGGATTCGACCCTGAGATTGAAGAACTTCATGTCCCTGCCGATGATGACGAACGTGCTTACTGTGAGCTGGTTTTAGCCAACACTGACGCCGACGTGACAGCTCGTGGATATCCTCCTTTGGACCCCAACAGACGGGCTGCTCTGCGAAAGGCTTATGTCAACATGGTTCTGGAGGGAGAGAAAGAGAAGAGGGCAGAATTTGCCGATGTGTTCATCTCTACTCTTGCTGACTTCACTGTCGAGAAGTGTCTCGAAGTGTTAACCCCGGCCCAGATTAAGAAGGAAGTGGTAGACTATGCCGAGAAGTTCATCGCCACCGCCGCTGAAAAGGATCTCGAAGGAACCGAGTTGGTTCAGGGGATCGGCGACCATCAAGCCGCTAAAGTTAGGATTATTCCCGATCCTCAAGCCATAGATGCTGCGATTTACTCCAGGCTAAGTGAGGTAGTCAAAGATGGTTCTATGATTCCAGAAGATGACGAAGAGATCTCGAAGGACGTGGGCGTCCAAGAAAGTGAAGTTGGCAAAGAAGCGGAAGGTCTTCAAGCCGAGGTTGAACAGGTTCCAGGTGGGACCGCGGTCGAGGTTAGGAAGGGCGATGAAGCCGAGAAGGATGACGAAGTCGAGAAGTAGATGATGATGCCTGGGACTAGATGTCGTTGATTGTTTTTGCTTTTAGCATTTTTCCTTTTTAGATGTGGACCATCACGTTGGCACATCTTTTTGCATTTCTCTTTCAACTTGTATTGAACGTCCTTTTCCCGAAATGAAATAAATATTTTTCCTTCCAATGATCTGTTTTGTTTCTTCGTATATTTTCGCGTTTGTCGGTAACCTCGAATTATGTGAGTTTACATATGCTTCGAAATTACTTAAATCATTTCCTGACTTAAAATACTTTCAGTTCGAAAAAACTGACTTTGAGTATTTTAAGTAAAAGGTTGATTCATAAGATGAGTTTAAATACTTAAAGGTTTTAGAAACCACCTTTGAAAGAACGTAAGTTTGAGAAAACTAACGTTAAATACTCGATCTTTTGCAGTTGGTTGAAAAACCGACTTTAAAATGGTAAGTCGTTATATGTAAAATATTAACTAAAAGATCAATTTAAGGTATTTTGAATCTTTTGTAAGGAACGTCAGTTTAAGAAACCGACTTATACAGAACGTCGACTGAAAAGTTGACTTATACAGAACGTCGACTGAAAAGCCGACTCAAGACGCTTGGTCTTTTTTTACAGAACGTCGGTTGAAAAACCGACTTGAGACACTTGGTCTTTTTTTTACAGAACGCCAACTGAAAAGTTGACTTATGCAGAACGTCGACTGAAAAGTTGACTTATACAGAACGTCGACTGAAAAGCCGACTTAAGACGCTTGGTCTTTTTTACAGAACGTCGGTTGAAAAACCGACTTGAGACACTTGGTCTTTTTTTTACAGAACGTCGGTTGAAAAACCGACTTTATTGGTAGAATTTTTTCAGATATTGTGCATTCCACGGATACCGATGTGGTGTTCCGTCCAAGTATTCTATCTGATAGGCCCCATTGGTTAGAACTTCGCTTATTCGAAATGGACCTTCCCACTTCGGTTTTAGTGGTCCAGGGTCGGGACCCACAATTCGTTTGAGTACGAGATCACCGACTTTAAATGTTCGAAGACGAAGTTTGGAGTTAACGTACTTTTCGCTTCTTTGTTTATAGGCGGCATTTTTTATGTCCGCCTGAGCACGTAATTCATCTACCAAGTCAAGATTGGCTCTCATGTTGACTTGATTGTGTTCCTCTTCAAAATTTTGCACACGGTATGTCGGGGATCCGAGTTCGACTGGAATCATTGCCTCTGACCCATAAGCCAATGAAAAAGGAGTTTCACCAGTTGAAGATCGAGCAGTAGTTCGGTATGACCAAAGAACGTTGGGGAGTTCTTCGGGCCAAGCTCCTTTTGCATTGTCTAATCGGACTTTAAGGCCATTTTTTATGATCTTGTTCACAGCTTCAACTTGACCATTTGCCTGTGGGTGATATGGAGAGGAGAAGAAATGCTTGATTTTGTATTCTTCACAAAATTCAGCGAGCCTTTTGCCTTCAAATTGCCTTCCGTTATCAGTCACGATAGAATTTGGGACACCGAACCGACATATTAACACTTTCCAAATGAATTCGATCATTTTTTGCTCGGTGATCGTGGCTAAGGGTTCTGCTTCGGCCCATTTAGTGAAGTAGTCGACTGCAACAACCGCATACTTAACTCCTCCCTTCCCAGTTGGTAAGGGTCCAATTAGGTCGATCCCCCATTTTGCAAATGGCCACGGGCTGAATACCGACCTGAGTGGTTCTGGGGTTAAGTTGACGTTAGGCGCGAATATTTGACACTTGACGCACCTTCTGACCCAATCTGCAGCATCTCTTTTCAGAGTTGGCCAGTAATAGCCCTGTCTCAGAATTTTGTAAGCTAACGCTTGAGATCCTGAATGACTTCCGCAGACGCCGTCATGGATTTCTTGTAGCACGAAGAGTGATTCTTGCTCTGGTATACATTTTAATAAAGGGACTGAATACCCTCTTTTGTAAAGTGTTCCATTGTCCAGAGTAAACCGAGCTGCACGAACTCGTAAAGCTCGTGCTTCCTTGGGATCCGGCGGTTGAGTTCCGGTCTTGAGATATGCTATGATGGGATCCATCCAAGTGACAACTTGGTCCACGGGACCTGGTTCGGTGGTGGCGACTTGCTTCACCGAGGTCGAAGGGAGTTCTTGAGTACCGACTTGAACATACTCCACGTCTTCTATTTGCGCACATGAAGCGAGGTGTGATAAGGCATCAGCTTGAACATTAGAAGTTCGTGGAATGTGTTCAATCTTGAATTGGAATTTGGATAACTTCTTCATGACTAGAGCTAGATATGGCATTAAGCGGGGTTCTTTGACTTCAAAGATTCCAAGTATCTGATTGACCAACAACTGGGAGTCTGAAAAGATGTTGACGTGTGTTATGTTCATAGCTTCTGCCAGATTCAATCCCGACAATAACGCTTCGTATTCCGCTTCGTTGTTGGTAGCGGGAAAGAGGAATTGAATTGAATGGCAAAAAACTCGTTGATTGGGATCAATTAGAACGATCCCTCCTCCTGCTCGGTTCGCATTTGACGATCCATCGACGTATAATGTCCAGGGATTGGTGTTAATTATTTCCTGGATTCCCGGCGTGAACTCAGCAATGAAGTCGGACAGAACTTGTCCTTTGACAGCAGTTCTTGGCTTGTAATGAATGTCGAATTGGCCTAATTCTACGGCCCATTTGACCATTCGGCCTGACGTGTCAGGTCGGTGAAGAATTTGCCGTAACGGGAATGCAGTTAGCACAGTAACAGAATGCTCTTGAAAATATGGTCGCAGTTTTCGAGTTGCAGTGATGAGAGCAAAAGCTAGTTTCTCCATTGGTGGGTATCTCAACTCGGCATCATGAAGAGCTTTACTGATATAATACACCGGGTATTGCTGGGAATCTTCCTCACGAATAAGTACTGCACTTATCGCCGAGTTGCTAACCCCGAGGTATAAATACAGCATCTCATCGAACTTCGGCTTCTGCAAGGTGGGAGGTTGGGACAGCGCTGTTTTGATGCTATCCAAAGCTTTTTGACAATCATCAGTCCACTCGAATTGTTTTCCTTTCTTTATTGCGTCAAAGAAGGGCTTGCATCGATCCGTGGACTTAGATATGAAACGATTTAGAGCAGCGAGCCGACCTGTGAGTCCTTGTACTCCTTTAACTGAAGTCGGTGGCTTCAAGTCCAGAACAGCCTTGATCTTTTGAGGGTTCGCGTCTATTCCTCTTTGACTTACTACATAACCTAAAAATTTCCCCGACTTCACTCCGAACGTACATTTTTTAGGATTTAATACCATGGAATAGTCACGTAAAATCCCAAACATTTCATCCAAATGAGTTACATGATCACCAGCGTTTACCGACTTTACAAGCATATCATCTACATAAACTTCCATGGTGCGTCCTATCAACCTAGAAAACATCTTGTTGACCAACCTTTGATAAGTGGCCCCGGCATTCTTCAATCCAAATGGCATCATGGTATAGCAGTATAGGCCCCTTGCTGAATAGAATGAAGTATGTTCAGCTTCCTCGGGATCCATTGGGATTTGATTGTATCCTGAATAGGCATCCATGAAGCTCATCAACTCATGACCTGAGGTAGCATCCACCATATAGTCGATATGAGGTAATGGATAGCTGTCTTTTGGACAAGCAGTGTTGAGGTCGGAGAAGTCAATGCAAAGGCGCCATGCCCCATTACTTTTCTTCACCAAGACAGGATTGGACACCCAAGTCGGGTATTTGGCCTCTTTGATGAATTTGTTATCAATGAGCTTGTTAACTTCTTCTTCCAAGGCCTGTTGACGATCTGGACCGAGTTTCCTTCTCTTCTGGATGACGGGTTTGATAGTGTGATCAATGTTGAGTCGATGACAGGCTACTTTTGGATCTATTCCTTTCATGTCTTCGTGTTTCCAGGCAAAAACGTCGGCATTGGACTTTAGAAACGAGATGAGTTTGGTTCGAATAGGTTCTTGGAGATTGGCCCCAATACGCAGTGGCTTGTCGCAAATGGGTTCATCAACATAAATGACTTCTACCTCTTCGGAGGGTTCGGCTCTTTTTTCTTGCTTCTTCTCTTTAAATTGACTTCGTGGATCTAACTCATCTTCTTCCGCGACTGGTTCTTTTCCAGGTCTTCTCCCTCTATCTCGGGTAAGGTCTTCCTCACTGGGATTTGAAGTCGGAATTGATGACGTCGGTTGAATTTCTGACAGAGTTGTAACAACTTCGAATGGGTCTGAATTCAGAAACGCCGATGTCGGCTGGACTTCCGATTGAGTCGCGACAACTCTCAGATTGGCATCTTGAATGTCTTCGGGAGTCAAGCTTCGCGGAACTCGGGTACGATCGATCATTCTTTCATTTTCATCAACGTGCATCTCCAAATTATGGATTTCACGAGAGGGGATGGCTAAAATTAGCTCACGAGCTCCCAACTGATCGCCATAATGGGTCCCCTCACCTTCAGCGGTCGGAAACTTGATTGCATAATGGAAAATGGACACTGCTGCTCGCAATTTGTACAGGGCTGTCCTCCCGATGATGGCATTGTATTCGTTGTTGATGTCCATAATTTTGAAATTTTCCATGATGACCTTGGAAGTCTGCCCATATCCGAACCTGATGGGGAGAGTTATTTCTTCTAGCGGAAGAGACACGCTTCCGTTGAACCCGTGTATTTTATCGTTACTTGGGCGGACGTCGGATGTATCCAGTCCAAGTTTCCTAAAGGCTTGAAGCATAATGATACTCGAATATGCACCGGTGTCCACCATTATACGGTGAACAGGAATCCCGCAAACTGGGGCGGTTATGATTAATGCATCCGAATGAGGATGATCAAACAAGCTCGCATCTTCTAATGTGAAAGTGATCGGGCAAGTGCGCGAGTTAATTGTTTCCCGAAGGTCTGTGTTCATTATTTGTTTCCCCGAGTTGTATGCCTTCCTGGCGTATGCTTTGGCCTGCCGACGTGAGGACGTTGGCTCTTCTCGGTTGGTGTTAACTCGGGGGATAGAGCCTAACCGAATTAGGATTTGAGGAGTACGGTTAGAGTTGGGGCTATCACAGTCCCTGTTTCTTTTTCCAAGTCGGTCGTCAACCGACCTGGATCCTTCTGCCCCGAACATGAATATCTCCTTCTCTCCTTGTTGTAGACGAATTCTTTTGGAATTCATTGCGTCTTCGTCTTCTTCATCTCGGTCAGGAACATGAGCTATTTGCCTCCTTTCTTTACCTTCATGTTTGGTAAATTTTCTCATTTGTGGATTTCCAATCAACTTCAGGAGAGCCGACAATAGACTTAGACATTCGTCGGTGTTGTGACCTGGGGATCGGTGATAATCGCAATACCGCGACTTGTCCAATTGACTTTCGGGAGTCTTGACTGGTCTGGCTTCAGGAAGGATTCCTTTTCCCTTGATCTCTTGATACACCGTTGCGGCACCGACCGAGTAGATGGATCGGTAACCTGTGGTTAGATCTTCCTTGTATTGTCTCCTGGCAGCTTTTATGTCGGTATCGTTCTGTTCTCCTTTATACGATTCTTTGGAAGGTGAATTCTTAGACGAGTTACCGAGGTACTTCTTTTTCTTGTTTTCAGAAGTCGGCTTCTGCTCTTTTGATGAGGAGAATTCAAAGTTGGGAACCGACATGGATTCTTCGGCAATAACATGTTGTTGAGCGCGAACAAGGAACTCTTGAAAGGTGTTGGGTTTGTTCTGACACAGCGCCCAACGAAACATGGATCTTGGCTTTAATCCAGAGATTGCTGAGACAAGGAGTGTCTCAGGATGACAAGGTTCCATGTTTTGCACGCGTTCATTAAAACGTGCAATATAGTCCTTTAAACTTTCATCCTCCTTTTGGACTATGTTCGTAATCGATTCCTTAGGTATCAAGCTGATTTGAGCCCCAATGAAATGGGACCTGAAAGCCGACCTGAGTTGACCCCAACATCTGATCGATTCAGTCGGTAGTGAATAGTACCACTTCTGAGCTTTGGGACCTAAGGTCAAGGAAAACATACGACATCGTAAAGCATCGTCGGCACCATGCAAGTCCATCCATGACGTATAATGTCCGAGATGGGCATCAGGATCAGCGTTTCCGTCGTAGAGGCCAATTTGGGGGACTTTGACTTTTCCCGGTAACGGACCTCTGGTCAACTCGGTTGCTAGAGGAGAACCGACTTTCATATAGACATGGCCCGATTCTGACACGTGAGGATGCTGATGAGGCCTGATTTGAGTAGCTTGTCGGGCTTCCAACTCTGCCACCTTTCTCCTTAACGCCTCGACCTCGAAAGCATTACGTCGAGCGCAACGATTACGCTCAATCTGCGTTCTCAGGTCAGCCGGATTTTCGTTTTGTCGAAATAAAGAACGTGCCGCGTGGGGAATTCTGGGCACATGCTGGGGGTAACTTTCAGCATGCCGAGGGTTACTTTCCGCAACCATTTCTGGTTGATTCATTTCCGGTTGGTTCATTTCCGCCGGCAGTACGTTGTTCACTGGCGGAGGGGGCGGATTGCGTGGTTGTGAAGTGGCATGGGACGCCGCTTGATCATTGTTATCCCTTGGTAGGGGAGGACCTTGTTGTCTCGCCGGAGTTATAGGAGCAAAAGGTTGTCCTGGTGCTCTGTGTGATGGCCCCAGCATGGTTTGGGCCACCAAAGCAGTGAGTCCACGAGCGAATTCAGGGTTCTGCATGAGCAGGGTAATGTCCGGCATCACAGGTACTGGATTATGTTGACCGGTTGGTGGTTCAACAACACGAACGGCGCTTCCCATGGTTGTTGGATTATCTTGTCCGGACTGTGACATTCTCGATTTTATGAGATGTGGTGTGTATATTCCGAAAATTAACTCCAAATATCTTATGGAGCCCTTCTTCTAGCGCCAAAATGTTGATAAACGGATTTAATCAACGTTAACAATGTAATATGAACACAAAAGATTGCAGAAAATGAGATTTTTATTGAATATTTTGAAGTCGGTTTTAATACAGAGAGGTTGGTTTATCAATGTACTTCAAGTCGGTTTACAATAAGATTGCCGAGTTGAATGTATGAGTGTGTATGATCTTTTTTCGAACCCTTCTCTCGTTTTTGGAACTGCTATTTATAGGTATGTCTGGCACACATCCCTAGACAAATCATTCCCGTTTTAATGAAGATTTGACGTTTTAGGGGCGGCGATGACGTAGGAGAACTTTTTTAGGCAATGATTAGCATGGGCGCGCCTCTATCTATGTGACGAGTGTCACATCTGTCGGAATGAGTTCGGTTCGTCTTGCGAAGTCGGTATTTTGATAAACCTTCAATATTCTACGACTTCTTGATAGATAACTTTTTGACCGAATTGGCCTTTTTCAAGATTCAGACGACTTGTGTTGATGACTTCCGAAAATTCTGCGGTATCATTTACGGGCACCGAGGTGAGATTACCGAGATGCAACATGTATTGCTTGACGTCGTCCAGAATCCAGTTTATGTATTAATCTTCGCGATTCCTTTAATTGAATCATAACATCAAGATAATCTATCTTGATATCAACACTTACCATCAAATAAATATATTTAATTGGTTAGTCCTAACTAATTTTACATAGTTTTAGCAGATTTTGGATTGACAAATTCCGACAAAAGAAAAATTAAAATTTAAACCGGCTGCAAGAAATATACTAACCTAATTCTAACTGTAGTAGACTTTCGACTAAATAGACATACATATACACACCACTTATTATTAAATAAGTATACATAATTTTGTAAAATTACAAAATTTAATGTTACGATAAATTTTAGACTAAAATAAGTAATTGTGTATTATAAAAAAAGTAAAACTCATTTTTTCTTATAAAAATATAGGTATTAAAATAAATAGAGTAATAAGTTACTTATGGGCTACTAAGCCCGAACTAATTAACTAAGATTTAACAGAAAATGGAATATAGAACAGCAAATAAAGAAAGCAAAAGACTAAAATTTGTTGTTAGGTTATCTTATCGTTGCACTATTAATACTTTCTCAAACCAAAAAAAAATAATACATGCTTGTACCTTATAAGTCTTTGTTATATTGTAATTTTAAAGTACGGAACTTTAAAGTGAAAGTGTGTACTTTATTGAAAAAATATGATTATCTAATCTTAAAACAACCTAATAAAAGATGGACTATAATAGTAAAGTTGTGTTAAGGATGTCTATCGGTTATGATTCCATAAATTTTTATCTAATATTCTTACTTTGAAATCAAAATATCATACCCTGAAAAACAACACAAGCAAAAGTATGATATTTTCTCATATAGGTATGCATTTTTGTTTTTTGTTTTTTTTTTAAAAGTATGATGTATCGATCCCCCTAAAAGTCAAGCTGCCACACTCAAGAATTTGTAGTGAAGAAAATAAGTCTTTTGCACTACTTAATCAATAGTTTTAATTTGTGTTAGGCAAACTAACCATTAGGCCGACATACTCTTCACAAATATACATACTTTCTATGAAAATGTCATACTTTTAATAACATCCTAAACATAAGTATGACAAACTATGACATTTGATAGTATAAATATTCATTTATGTTATATAGTACAATGAGTCGACCTGTCTAGCGATTTTGCCACCGAACACAAGAATTTATATCACTTAATTGCAACCAATGTGAGTATGGTTATTAATGACCCTAGTCTTAATTAAATAAAAATGGTCCATCTCTCATAATGCTAGCTAATTATCAAAACGAGTTGTAAGGTAGGAACATGTGAAAACGGTGATAACCCGAGCTCAAATTGCCCTAGGTCATAAGGATAGGACTTGATAAGATTTTGTAATATTAAGCGAGTGAAGTGTATAACTAGTTTTTTTTATTTTTTTTTTTTCAAAGTATAAAAGTGAATTTTCCATATGCGCATTAGTGCTTCCAAGAAGAAATTTCTTCGTTCACCAATGTGATGAGTGATTTTTAAGATTTCAATTTCTTGAGTAATTCAATTGTCAATTTGGTATACATAAAAATAGCCTCCACGTCGGTCAAGAAGTGGGCCTAGTATATGGAACGAATAGCTCAAGAAATTCAAACGCCAAGACCGTGTCAATCCACATCTGCACTGGGCGTCGATCTTTCGATATTCCTTCTCCTAGAAGATGGTCGATCTCTCTGCAGTATGAATGAACTTGATAAAGCAAGCTGTTACAGCGACCGCTCAACCGATTCCATCATCAAAATAAAGTTTTGCATGAGTACGCGTGTCACTCTCCTACGCCCTTAGTTGCCATGATTATCTTCTAAAATTTTTTGTGTATAAATTCAACCCACGAGAATAGGAAAGTCCTTGTATCGTTTAATTTCGCTTTCATGCTTTCAGTTTCTCTCGTGAACCGTTAATTTACTTAATCACCATATTATAGTGACAAATCGTTATGTAAATCCTTGTTATCTCGCAATTGATCTGCCCAATTATTGTGGTTGACGCACGAACGTCAACACCTTTATATCTGAAAGATTCATTACAAGAAAATGGTGAAATTTCAACGAAAATTTATTTCAATAGAATTCTAACGGCAATTTCAATGGATATTTTAATACTATTATTTCTGTTGGAAATTTTTCAGTGGATTCCAACGGAAATTCCAACAAAAATATTCCATTGGAATGAGTTTTCCATTGGAATTTCCGTTGGATTTTGACGATTCCAATGGTAGATTTTCCAACGGGGGTGGAAATAAAAATTCCAACGGAAATTGCATATTCCAACAGAAATTCCTACGGTAAAAAGCCGTTGGAAATATATCCTTTGCAATCATCAAATTCCATCTAAAATTCCAATGGAAAACATATTCGAACGGAATATTTTCGTTGGAATTTCCGTTGGAATGATTCCAATGGAAGCTATGTCATTGGAATATCCGTTGGAATTTCCATTGAAATATATTATCATAGGATTTTTCGTTGGAATAGAATAATTTTTTTGTAGTGATTGTAGCATAAACCAGATAATTTTGTGTTTTAGTGAGATCTTGATCTGATTTTGTCTGGATCAGTATTACGTTTAAGCATCAAGCCACAAAGTCAATATCCAAACACTGTAAACAACTTGAAACATTTGAAAACAAAAATACTCTATTCATATAGATATTTAAACCGATAACCGGCTCTATTTAATGTTCTCCCTACCAAAGTCTCTTTATTTTATTTTATTTTATTTTTTATTACTTCGTATCTTGGTTCTAGAAAGGAACATAACATACATAAAAGAGAGCTGACGCGTCCATAAGTAGAGTAGGTTTTATAATGAAGCTAGATACATATATTGGTGCATACAATGCAGTAGTAAGTGCGAAAACTTCTTTTATTGAAATACATAATTACATGGAGCACTTAAATAATTAGCCCGACAACATTATCCGCTCAAACATTAAAGAAAAAGGTACAGAGAAACCAAAGTCTGGGGATGCATGGCTTGCAAAGGAAAATCTGTATTCATAATAATTAATAAAACCTGCAAAACCATTTACAAACACAATTTCACATCGATTTATACATTTATATTAAAATTTCGTCCCATCCAAAGTTCATCTCACAATTTTTGAACAAATAGTAAACCTAAGTGAACAATTTATAAAGGAAAATGAAATACATTTTCAGTTGCCTGTCACAATTATTAATTATAAATAATAATTACTAAAGAAGTAATAGAAATTGGAAAGTAAGGACGACAATGAGCCATCAAAACATGGCACATAAAGGCTGCAGGCAAAAAGCAGCTGCCATCCAAATTTCTTTTTCATGCAAATCGAAGGTCAACTCAAGAAGAAACCCTCAAAAAGGGCAAAGCATGAAAAGTAGGAACTAACTTTTTATTTTATCTGTCTATACCATATATATATATATATATAAAGAGACTGAGAGTGAGAGTGAGAGGAGAGAGAGAGGAAGTAACCAAATCTTCCCCAGAATCAAAACCCGCAGAAGTTGCACCCACAACAACAACACCATGTCAGGAACTTTATGCAAAAACCAGAGTTGCAAAGAATAAAGGATTTAAAGCATTAATTAATAATTAATTAATAATATTCTTAAGCAAGTTATATAAATCCAAGTAGATTAATTAATTAATTAATCTGGAATATTATTACAAGCAATTGCGCTGAAACTGCGGTGATTGGGTACATGATGAAGTGCAAATTAGTAGTGATCCAAATTTCTCTGCAACAAAAGATGGATAATGAAGTCAACCTAGTTTAGCCGCAAACAGATTAAGGGCTTCCTGATAATGAACAATATCTCCCACCATTCCACTCGATGGAGTAGTGTTCAACTGAGGCCCTTCACTAACATTACTATACAAATTGCTGCTGCTCGAATAATTATAAAACTCGTTATCATAAGCGTGTTTCCTCTTGGCTTGATTTGTCATTTTCCCATCCGCCGCTTGAGGTTTGGGGAAGAAACCTTTCAGAACTTCCTCCAACAAGCCCGAACCCGACTTCTCCGACTTGAAAAAATCCAGCGGCTCGGAATTGTTGTTATCTTGAAACTTAGACAAATAGTTTGGAGTAGCCGAAAATACGGTGGTCGGAGCTAATAAGGTCGTGTTGCAGGAGAGTTTTGGGAAATGGTAAGGCTGAAGAGAAAATGAGGCGTTAGGGGTAATTAGGTCAGTGGATTGGGGATATAGTTTTGAGTTGAGGGCATAGGTGTTCGTATTCCTCAAGCCGATGTTGGGCGGCTGAGAAGGCGGCTTGGGGTACACGAAATTGGTCCGCGCCTTCACGCCGCGCATGGCGCGGGCGGCGCAGTCGTAGGCGCAGGCGGCCTCCTCCGCCGTGTCGAAGGTCCCCAGCCACCGACGTTCCTTCGACTGGGGGTCGCGGATCTCAGCTGCGTATCGGCCCCAGGGGCGGCGACGGACGCCGCGGTAGCGCGTGGCGGGAGGTTGGGAGGCGGAGGAGGAGGCGGCGCGGCGCTTGGTGGCGGGGGGCTGGGAATCGGAGTCGCGGCTGAGGGTGCCGTTGAGCCTTCTCAGAGCTTCTTCCATTTGGGGTTTGGTTTGAAAATGTGGAGATGAGAGAGGGGGAGATGGAGGAGGGATATTATGGGGAAATTAAAATCGGAGAGCGAGAAATGAGAGAGACGAGGAGTTGTTTTTGTACCTCAAACCGTGTGCTTCAGAGCGTGGGGGTGGCTGTGTATTTATAATCAAAATTTCACACACCAAAATTTAATGTTTCTTTTAATTTCAATTGTTACTAAGCAACTGTTTTTTTTTCTCTTTATGTATTTAATTTTTTATGCTAATGTGAAGAGCCGTGAAAACTAGTGTGGGGAGATATATCATGCGTGGTTCATAAAATAAGGTAAAATATTATTTTATATTATTTTTATGGTGTGTAACCATTTAGTATTCGAATAATGTCAATAAATAATATTATTTTAAAATTGATAAAGCTTTTTATTGATATCCGAGTTGAGTCTAGAAGAATCCTCGAACAAAGGGTAGTGAACCGGTCAATGCCGACCTCCAGAACCAGACCGGTATTCGGGATATCCCGAGGGGTCGAGCTGGCAAAAGAATAAAGTCAACGAGAATGATGTGTAGGACGACTTTTGAGAATGGCACTTCGATTGGCCAAGCGGCGACGTCGACTCCGCGAGCGCCGATTAGAAAAGAAGAACCTCGAAGACCAAGAGACTGTAATGACGATGAGGGTCTGACCTGAAGATTCGACGGGATCGACACCTACAAGCACATGGGACCGGAAATGATAAAAATACTGTCACTTGTCAAGTGATGATTGCTGATGGGACATAATATCCTAATCAGCCACCCTAGAGCATCTAGGCTGGTAGGGCGGCCTGCCAGACATTAAATGCACACATATGGGGCATTTAATGCCTGGCAGGTAATAATTGGGAAAACCTCAGACTTCATTTCATGTCTGTCAGAGCGGGGCCGACCAGTCATTCCAGATCACTGTGTGACGAGACATGATGAACAGTGCATGAAAAGTACAAGATTAAGGCTACTATAAATAGAATTTCGCCCTCATTTATTGGGGGTTGTTGATTTTCTCACCAACTATTTCTCTCTCTACATTTATTCATCTCAATATAGATACATTCTCGTAAATATTCCAAGTGTAACCAAAGTGCTGACCTTAATTAAAAAGCCGACCTCGTAATTAAGTAATAAAAGTCCATTTATATAAAATCATATCCTTTTACCTAGTTTATCGCACATAAATTACTTATTAATGGTTTACCGATTCCGTGTTGGAATCTGTGAGGATGTCGTTATGTACAAGTCACGAATTCAATAGCAAACGTAAACCTATGTGCAGCGGGTCTAAAGGTTTGACGTAGAGAACTTACGGCTTAAAATTTATGTAGATCTGATTGACCACGAATGGTTGACCGCAATTGATTGACCGCAAATCACGTCTTGGGTTGCACGAACAAGATCAGATCAAATGGATGCAAATAGATCAAAACAAAACTTGCAGCCTGGGAGCTTCCGGCGGCGCGTGAGGGCGCGTGCATGGTCTGATGGAGGCGATCGCGACGGCGATGGAAGCTCTCGTCAAGTCGGTCGTCTGGGTATGTTGTGCGTCTCAATCGGACCTCTGGTTAGTTCTGTAGGACAAAATATATTTCGTCTCGGTTTACCTACAGATCTTCTACTGTATTACTCAATACACCCTTCTTCAACTTGTATCAGTGGAGCAACATGAAGAAGATAAATCTCGAATGAGATCTAGAGAGAGAAAGGTGTGGGGCGTGTGTTTGTATATGACAGATCTATCCTCTTCTCATGAGCTTAATGATGTATATATAGAGCTACAATAGGGACCCTTAGGAGATTATGAAAAGGGCTCCTTAATTAATTAGACTGGGCCAAGCCCACTCCTCTAATTAATTAAATAATATTAATGGACCACCGACATTATATTATTGCACTCCCTTTTCCTAGCCCAAATTACATTTGAGACTCCAATAATAATTACTCGATTTACCTTCCTACGTGTAAGATATAATGTCCATTAATTAATTTGATTACTGACAATCAAGAATTAATTAATTTATTATTATTACACCGAAGCTAGCGGTTGTTCATCACATTCTTATTATGTCGGAATTTAATCCACCTGCAGGGTTTAGCATAACAATCCTTCATGAACTCACTCTGGGGACATCATCAAACTAACGCACATGATGACCGTAAATATCCTAACAACACATCATATATATAATAATATTACCCAAAACAGTAGGAATATTAATCAAGCGAACTGAACCTCACCCATGTGAATCAAAGTAATATATTATATATATATATATATATGCCTGTTTAATATCTTACGGGTTAAGAGAACGCAGTAATTAACCGAGGCCTAGTTCATTTACGATGATCAGTATAAAATGAACTTCTCCTCTCTGGGATCTTGTTCAATACATAAATGTACTAGTGCAACTAATCAGTCAAGACAAACTGTACAGTTGACACTACAACCGTTCGTATGGGGTGTTCATGTCCATCTAGGTTGTGAACAACTATTCTTGTTCACAAGTAACTGATGAGGGTGATCTTCGGTTCGCCCGATGACGACCCACTCCATCTAAGTGCAGAACAACAGAATGTTGAACTTGCTTAATCTAACATGATTCTAATTCATAAATGGCAAATGTGTAATAATATGCCAAGCCAACAGAACGTTGAACTTGTTTAATCTAACACGATTCTCCATCTAAGTTCTATGTTATGTTGTTTTGCACTTAGATAGAATGGGTCGTCATCGGGTGAACATAAGATCATTCTATCAGTTACTTGCGAAAGAATTGTGGTTCACAACCTAGATGGAAATGAACACCCATCCGAACGGTTGTAGTGTCAACTGTACAGTTGGTCTTGATTGATTAGTTGCACTAGTACATTTATGTATTGAACAGGATCCCAGAGAGTAGAAGTTCGTTTTATATTGATCGTCGTAAACGAACTAGGCCTCGGTTAATTAATGTGTACTCTTAACCCGTAAGATATTAAACAGGCATATATATGTAGTACATATTACTTTGATTCACTTGGGTGAGGTTCAGTTCGCTGGATTAATATTCCTATTGTGTTAGGTAATATTGTTGTATGTATGATGTGCTGTTAGGATATTTACGGTCACCATGTGCGTTAATTGATGATGTCCCCAGAGTGAGTTCATGAGGGATTGTTATGCTAAACCCTGCATGTGGATTAAGTTCCGGCATAATAATAATGTGATGAACGAGAGCTAGCTTCGGTGAAATAATAATTAATTAATTAATCTTGATTGCCAGTAATCGAATTAATTAATGGACATTATATCTTAAACGTGGGGAGGTAAATTGAATAATTATAATTGGAGTCTCAAATGTAATTTGGGCTAGGAAATGAAGTGCAATAATATTATGTTGGTGATCCATAATATTATTTAATTAATTAGAAGGGTGGGTTTGGCCCACAGTTAGTCTAATTAATTAAAGAGCCTTATTCTTAATCTCCTAAGGGTCCCTACTGTAACTCTATATATACATCATTAAGCTCATGAGAAGACAACATTCACGTGAAATACATGGCGCCTCTCGTCTCGTCTCGTCTCGTCTCTCTCTCTCTCTCTCTCTCTCTCTCTCTCTCTCTCTCTCAGCTCTCATTCGAGCTTCGCCTTCTTCTTGTTGCTCCACTGGTACAAGTTGAAGAAGGTGTTTGAGTAATACAGTAAAAGATCCATAGATAATTGAGACCCAGTGATCTTCCACAACAATTGACGATCCACGACCCGAAGCCGAGGACCGCCGACCAACCGAGCCGATCGCTGCCAGCTGGAACCGCCTGGCAAGCCGCGATGAGCCGATTGACATGACCGGCCACCCGCAGCGACACGACTTGGCCGATTCACGCGACCCGATCCCGTCATCTTGTTCGTGTGATCCAGTTACGTTCGTGTGCTGTTCCCGGTCATCCCGAATCCGACAGATTCTGAAAATTTTAAGCCGTAAGTTTTCTACATCAAACCTTTAGATCTGCTGCGCATAGGTTTACGTTTATTATTGAATTCGTGACTTGTACATAACGAGATCCTCACAGATACCAACACAAAATGCATATTTAGTTCATAAAAAATGCATACTTAGTTGATATTATTGGTGCTAATTTAGTTCATAAGGACTGCATATGGAGTTCATACCAAATTTATATTTAGTTAATATTAAGTGCATAGAGTTGAATGCATATTTACTCAATGCTGAAAGTCAACGGATCTTGCTAGAAGTCAACACCGGAAATCAACAGTCAACGACAGATGTTAACGGCAACGCCGGAGTCAACGAACAATGGTTAAAGGTCATAATAATATTTAAATCACTAAAATAATAAATATAAATAATTATATTCAAATAAAGAGTTAAATCTTGGCCACACATATTGATAATTATCTAGTGGTTAGGCTTGAATCTCAGATGCTCATTTTAAAAATGTATCCTCACTTGAACCATATATATATCGGTGGCCAAGTTCAATAACCAGTAGTAGATTGAGTTCAAGAAATTACGTATTATAGAACACACTGTAATATTTGGCGGACCGGTCCATTCAACTTATATATAGGAAAAATAGTTATTTTCATCTCTATCTGAAGACATGCTAAGTTTTTCACATCATCAATTAATAAGTTACCTTTCTCACCCCAATAAGTGTGAAACAAATTATGCGATAAACTATGCGACAGACTGACGAAGATAATTGATAAAGTGCGAAATAATTATTCGATAAACTATGTGACAGGCAAGCGAAGTTAGAGCACATGCGAAATAATTATGAGATAAACTATATGAAAAACATGTGATGATAATCGAGCAAGTGCGATCTCATTATAAGATAAACTATGCGACAGACAAACGAAGTTAATTGAGCTACTGCGAAATAATTATACGATGAACTGTGTGACAGAAAGACAATGATAATTGAGCAAGTATGATCTAATTATACAATAAAATATATGATAGATAGGTGAAAGTAATTAAGGAAGTGCGTAAAAAGTATGCGATAAACTTGTAATGAACTTCCTTGTGGACGAATATTGATGTTTTGTTGTGTCAATGGAAAAATTGAAGTTTTTATGGAATGTATTGCAGTCAATGAACATATGGCATGTTTTGCTATGAACATGTACTCTGTGTAATGTTGGTTGTGTGGAACATGTACTCTGTGTTTGATGGAATGCATAAAGTGACTTAAATTTTTAGGTAATTTTTTATGAGTAAACCAACCTACTAAGCTTACTCCATATAGTTTGGTCATGGCATTTGAGGTCTTCTATTTTGTAGGTTATTATTTTTATTCATTTTTTTGGTCTTGTATGCATGTTCTTACAATTCTAAACCAAGAAATGAAGTCTTGCATATGTATTTTGTTAGTTTTAGTAACATTTATTGTAATCGAATAATTCGCTCCACATTACATACATATTGAACAAGTTCTCACAATTTTTGTCTCGTTGCCTTGACGGCTTCATCCGTGACTTCCCGAGGATGACCTATAGCACGCGCGGCTATGGTCCTTCCGTTTTGCATCTCTCTTATGCGGATGACACTATTATCTTCACTCGTGCGGATAATAATGGATTGGCTGAGCTCATGCGCCTCTTGGGGCACTATAGCTTGGTCTCTGGTCAGCTGGTCAGTGTGCAAAAGAACACTTTCACCCTTGATCATCACATTGCAGACCAGTGGGCCCATTGGGTGCACGAATGCACTGGTTTTGCGCGGGGGCACCTCCCCATTACTTATCTTGGTGTCCCCTGTACAAGGGCCACCTCTCCCATGAGCTCTTTACTGGCGTCAGGCAGAGGATGATTGACCAGATCTCCGGTTGGTCTCACAAACATCTCTCCTTTGGAGGTCAACTTGCTCTGATCAGAGCACCCTCAGCACCCTTCCACTCTATCTTCTTACGGTCTTTGACCCCCACCAGTCTACTCTTCATGCGTTAGATCAGATACTGGCTCGTTATTTTTGGGGGCATGGGGAGGCTCCCAGAGAGGAAGACAGGTCCACTGGATGAGGTGGAACTCGGTTTGTCGCCCCTTCTCTAATGGGGGTCTTGGGATCCGTCGCTTTTCGGATGTCGTCACTGCATTTTCGTATAAGATGTGGTGGCGCTTTAGGGAAGGTAAGTCACTCTGGGCCCAGTATCTTCATCGGAAGTACTGTCCTGGAGGCGCTGCCCATCCCTATAGGGTGACGACCACCTCCCGCGATAGCAGACAATGGAAGCGGCTCACCATGGTTGGTAGATTAGCTCTAAGCACATATTTTGGACTCTGGGTGAGGGGGACGTTAGTTTTTGGGATGAGTAGTGGTTTGGTGATGATCCCCTTTCGAGCTCTAGACAGGTTACCCACCTTTCCTTTTTACAGGTGAAGGACTTGTGGACGGAGGGGAGATGGGATAGGGATAGGCTGGAGAGGATTTTGGGTACTAGAGTGGGCCTTAGTGATCAGGTGATAGATGAGATCCAGCAGATTCCCATCTTGGAGGACGGTTTAGACGGTATGATGTGGAGACTTACATCTTCAGGTGCATTCTCTACGACCTCGGCTTGGGGGGAAGTACAGCTGGATGACCGGCCTAACCTTCTCTTCGAGGCCATCTGGACTGACCTACTTACCCCTATCATCTCTGTTTTCCTTTGGCGCCTTCTTTTGCGTCGCCTACCGATTGACACTGTGATGCAGACGAGGGTGTTCTCCTTCCCCTCGCGTTGCTACTGTTGTGCTGAGACCGGTGATTTTCAGACGGAGACCTTTATCCATCTATTTTTAGAGAGCGAGACTGTGAGGAGAGTATGGGAGCATTATACCAGTTATACTCATATCCCCTTACCCTCCACAGATACTTTCTTTGAGCTTCTGAGTTTTTTCAGACACCCGCATACACATTAGACACGTGAGCTTCCTTATTCCTTGTCTGATCCTTGAGGCCACCTGGACAGAAAGGAATAATGCGAGGCATAGGGATGACCTTTTTTTGTGTTCTCATATTATTTTGTAGGTTGACCGACATCTCTCCCTCCTCACTGCTTTGGGCAGACTCACCCAAAGAGACTGGACAGGCTGTACGCCACCTCACCGTCTTGCGCCACCTCCGTTGGTGCCTGTCCAGCATCCACTTCCCAGAGCTGTTGTTTGGCTGAAACCCGAGTCACCTTGGGTTAAGCCAAACAATGATGGAGCTTTTGATTGACTTACTGGGGTTGCAGGAGGTGGGGGCCTGATTAGCGATCATAGCGGCGCCCTTATTGTCGCGTTTCATGCCCCTCTTCGGGCCTCTTCGAGCTATGATGCGGAGGTTCAGGCGCTTCAGATCGGTCTTCAGATTGCCGCTTCGATCTCCTCTCACATTTGGATAGAGTTGGACGCTGCAGCTGTCATCACTCTTTTGTCATCTGGCCATCAGGGCACGTGGCAGATCCAACACACTCTCATGCATTTCAGAGCCACTCTTCAGTCGATTCGCTCTCGGATCTCGCACATCTTCCGCGAGGGGAATCGGCCAGCTGCCTCACTGGCATCGGGTCCTCAACCCCCCAGAGATGCATTCTTTACCCTGACGATATTCCCCCATGCCTCTGCACCCTCATACGGATGGACCGGATGTGATACCCTTCATTTAGATTTGTGTAGTCGGTCCTACCTTTTGGCGCATCTGTCACACTGTGATGCTGACTTTCTCGCCGGGACTCTCCCCGGAACAGGATCTGTTATGTTTGTACTTCTCGCTGCAGTTGTCAACAGTTTCTTATATTTTTTCTTGCTTTTTTTTTTGGTTTTCATTTGACTTGATGCTTATCAGACATTGGACTTGTAGCCGGCTCACAATTCTAAACCAAGAATTGAAGTCTTGCATATGTATTTTGTTAGTCTTAGGAACAGTTATTGTAATCGAATTATTCACTCCACATTACATACATATTGAACAAGAAGAAAATCATCCAAGCACAATTCATTACATGGAACATAGTGATTCTAACCAAGAATTCACTCCACATTGCATATCCAACCATAAATCATTACATTGAACACAATGATTCTAGACACAGAATTCATTCCACATTACATTGCATATCCAAGCACAATTTATTACATTAAACACAATGATTCTACACAGAATTCACTCCACATTACATTGCATATCCAAGCACAATTTATTACATTAAACACAATGTTTCTGAACATCCAACTAATCACAATTCATTGCATTGATCATAGTGTTGCAATCACTACATTAAACAATAAATTACAATCCTTGAAATAAAAAGAATAAAAAACAAGCATTGCTCCCTAAATCTCCTAACCTTCATATTTTCCTCAAGTTTTTCAACATTTGCTAATAGTTTTATCTGCTATATTTCAGGGTTAGCAAGATCATCTTGGAACATTTGATCTCATCTTCGAATTTATTTGCTCGCCATAGCAGCCCTAGAATAATTTGGTAAGCCCTCTGACACATTGGTTTTTCAGTCCATGCGAAATACATACAACCCTCCTCCTCTTGCATATCAAAATGCCACATTTAAGCATGTTCAACAAAACTTCATATCAGAATGTCACATTTAAACTGAAAATTAGGTTTTCAAAATTGAAGAACACACCCAGTATTTTGCACAAGAAACATATCTTCTTCCAGGATTAAGGTCAGTACACGACGTCCTCGTCACCACATTTTTTCCGCAACGGCAAAATCTTTCCACGATATGCTCAGCTGTCTGCCTCCACTACATTTGCTCAAATAAGGGTTAAGGTTACGAAATTTGGAAATTTGAAGTGTAGACTGAAGAAATTGGGGAGAATGATATATTTATAGAATGATATGAGATAAAATTACAAATATACCCTTACAAAAGCTGTCAGCTCTGCCGCTTAAGGAGTTTTGCGGCCAATTTCAGTGGCTGAGGTTGATACTTATCAATTACGTATAGTTGGGGTTGCAAAATTTATCAAAAATAAAAGTTTAGGTTGCAAACACATAAAGGCCCTAAAGTTTAGGTTGGCAATTTTTTTTTCCTCATAGTATTATTCTAAGTTTCTAACACATCCCTCTTATATATATTAATTCATAATGTGCTGAGCCTAAGTGGCAGACTCGCATGCTTCGGGATCCTATGTGGAAAAATTACATGCTTCGTTATTAGGCTTGGGTAAATTTTAATTTACTTCTGAACCAAAAATAATTAGGTGCATATTATCCATAAATATGTTGATTATTTATGGTCATGTTGCATGTATTAATTGCATTTTAATATCATTTCTTATTATGACCATTGAATTGTAAATATATTTTAAAAATTAATAACTTTTGTATTTTTCATCAGTTTTACATATATAATGTATCAAATTAATCATCTCTTAATGAGCTTCGATTTAACATCAATATTGTACGTATAAAAAAAATAAATTATATTTATCTTTATAACAATAATAAAAATATTTTTTAATATTCATTAGAAAAATAAAATTATTTGTCAATTAATATATTTATATTTCAAGTAGTTAAATGATATAAGTTATAAAAATTACTATATTATAACACATGTAAGTCACACAAGTAACAACTGTAATTCTAAAATATATAATAATATATATCTTTTGTAAAAAAGTAAATAAAATTTAAAATAATTTTTCTCATTAATTAAAATTTAAGAATAATTTTTTAACAACACACGTGTAATACACGAGTGTTGTACTACTATTAATTGAATACAAAATCATAATTTTTCTCATTCATTCCGTGAGAGTTTTTGTATCTCTTTTCCCCTTCTCTTTTGGTATTATTTATTTATATCTTTTTTTTTTTTTTTCGAAACGATAGATGTATTATATAAATGGGCACAAATGTGCAAAAGTACAGCCACCAGCTGAATACAGACAGCCAACAACCGAATAAAATGGGAGGACAGGTCAAAAGACCGCCTAGAACCGACCCCAACGGGGTAATACTAATACTCTAGAACACAAAACACAACCGACCCTAAACGCTCCCAACGGGGTAATACTAATACTCTAGAGTTTTTAGTCTTTCGATATACATAAAAGTTAGTTATTTTAAATAATCAATGACTAAAAACTCTCACGAAATGAATGATAGCTTTTTTCAAAAAAGTAGTATACTCCATTCTATTTATAATAAGTGTCGTTTTGAGAAGTTGCACAGTAATTAATTAATTTTTTTTTTTGTCAATAATAACCCTCATTAATGAAGATAGTGATGGATGTTTTGAGAAAAGAAAAAAGAGTGAATATGAGAAGACGTAGTGTATTTATTAGCTAAATGAAAGTAATAATGGAAATATATATACGAAAGATCCAAAACATCATTTATTTGGTTAATTATTGATAAAGTCACATTTAAAAAGAATAATGTAATATAATTTTATCTTTAAATTTTACACATGCACGTCAACTAATAAAATATTTTGAACACTTCGTCGCTTTGGGACAGCCTAAGGATATTGGATATTGCCATATTGGATATAGTGGCTCTGAAGCAACACAAAGGTGTAAATCTTGGTCTTTCTTGACCACTCGTTCCATCCAAATCCCAAAACCTCACATTTCCACATAATGGAAGAAAAGCAAAAGGAAAACCCAACTCATCTCTCTTCTTCTCGAGCGCTTCCAATTCCATGGCATAGGAAAATCATCCGGACAATTCCCTCACACATTCCATTCTCTCCCTCTCCTCATGACTTTCTCTCACATTCTGCTCCGCACCCCTCATATTTATCTCCCAAAATGCAGAAAATCCGATTCCCAAAATCAAAGAAGGGAATTCCTCATCCTCAGGCCCCACCACTCGTTTTCAACTCCATCTCCTCTATTCGGCCTCCCGAGGCGCCCTTTCGCCGCCTTATCCTCTTTCGAGGGCGAACAAGCGGACGATCGACACTACCACCAGCAGCATCGAGATGAAAACAAAGCCGCCGATGAGCTCCCGGGGATGGCTCAGGCCCTCCACATCTCCTCGAGGACGGCGTCGGGAATTTCGTTGTGCATAGCCATGGCGGCCCTCTGTCTGCCGCTGTTCATGTCCTCGCTGGGCCGGGGTTTGCCCGTCCAGACTCGGGTCCTCTCGTACGCGACCCTGCTCTTCGGCTTCTACATGGCCTGGAACATTGGGGCTAACGACGTGGCAAACGCCATGGGGACGTCGGTGGGCTCTGGGGCGCTCACGCTCCGCCAGGCGGTGGTGACGGCGGCGGTGCTCGAGTTTTCCGGCGCCTTGCTGATGGGGACCCACGTCACCAGCACGATGCAGAAGGGGATTCTGGTGGCGGATGTGTTCCGGGGGAAGGATACTCTACTCTTTGCTGGCCTGCTCTCTTCCTTGGCTGCTGCCGGCACTTGGCTACAGGTTGGGATATCAAAATTAGGGATTGTAATTGCTAAAGCTACCCCTGAATTTCGGGATAACTATTAAAATTACCCTTCCTGTATCTGCTTATGGGAAACGCATCTCTTTTTTTTTCAATTTCTATTTATTTGCGGTTTTTATTTACTTGACCCATGCATGTTGAGATTTGTGAGGAGATATATATTTTTAAGACTAATTGAAATTTTGTTTATTCACGGTAAGTTGGGACTTTTTCTTTTTCCTTGAAGAACCCAGTACTTTTGCTACTATGATCTAGCTAATAAGCAGCCATTGTAATGTAATTAAATATTTGAATTATATTTTAAAGTTTAGTGAAAAACCGAATACATATTTATTAAAATAATAACTTTTATTTGACCACTTAGGTTGCTTCGTACTATGGCTGGCCAGTCTCGACTACGCATTGCATAGTTGGATCAATGGTTGGATTTGGGCTTGCCTATGGAGGAAGTGAGGCTGTTTTTTGGAGTTCTTTGGCAAGGGTAACTTCGTCATGGGTAGTCTCCCCTTTAGTAGGAGCAATGGTGTCTTTCCTTGTCTACAAATGCATTCGCAGGGTACGTACGTCGTCAGTGTATATATATATCCATGCTTCTTCTCAAGTGGCATCTGAATAATTCTGCTGAGTGCTTGTATATATATATGGCTAAAATAAAACGTGATTTTCCAAGTTATTACTAAAAACGTGTGTCCAATTCCAACTCCTACTTTTATTTGCACAAACAATTCAATCACAAAATTTTTGCTCATAGTGTTTAAAGAGTAGGTAGTGATTGATTATAAAGTATGATATCTAAAAACCTAACCCGCCTTTCTTCACTTCCAGTTTGTGTACAGTGCCCCAAACCCGGGGCAAGCGGCGGCAGCAGCCGCTCCTCTCGCCGTATTTTTAGGCGTGACGGGCATTTCTTTTGCGGCCTTTCCTCTCAGCCAAACCCTCTCAATTGCCCTTGCCCAGGCTCTGGCCTGTGGGGCCGCAGGCGCCGTCCTCGTCGACCGAATCATACGCAGGCAGCTCGGCCACCTCCTCGCCAACTCATCATCCGACTCCATTAATCCAGGCAGCTCCAAGTCCTCCGACAAGGGCAGCAACATCGGTTTCCTCTCGGACATAGCGGGCCCCACGGGCACCCAGCTGGAGATCGTGTACGGCGTCTTCGGCTACATGCAGGTATAGGGTTGTAAACGAATCGAATACTGAGATTTTCGATTTGAATTCGTTAAAATTTTAAATATTCGAAGATTTTCGAATTCGTATTCGATTCGCAGACAAACTCCTCATCTTTTTTATTCGTATTCGATTCGTTTAGGATATTCGAACGTATTCGATTCGATTCGAAATTCGTTTTCAGAAAAATATTAAAATTAAACAAAAAAAAAAAGATTATAATTGCAGAAATATTGTTTATGTTTTTCCTATCCAATTTGAGATTTTTCAGGGCAAATTGTTGTTTGGGATATTTTTTTCTTTTATGTCATAAAAATATTAGCAATATAACAATACATATATATATTATAAACAAATTTTGTACTATATGTAATTTATAAAATTTATATAATTATGGTTAACGAATCGAATATTCGATAATTTTCTAATCGAATAACTACAAATTCGAATTCGGATTCGTTTAACTTTCGAAAATAAAACATTATTCGTATTCGAATTCGAATTCGAATTCGAATCACGAATTCGACNACAAGCCTACATACATGCAGGTGCTGTCGGCCTGCTTCATGTCGTTCGCCCACGGGGGGAACGACGTCTCCAACGCCATCGGGCCTCTCGCGGCGGCCCTCTCCATCCTCCAGGGCCGGGAGGCGGCCGCGGCCGAGATCGTGATCCCGAACGATGTGCTGGCGTGGGGCGGGTTCGGGATCGTGGCCGGGCTCATGATGTGGGGTTACCGGGTGATAGCGACCATCGGGAAGAAGATCACGGAGCTCACGCCGACGAGGGGGTTCGCGGCCGAGTTCGCGGCAGCGTCGGTGGTGCTCGGGGCATCCAAGCTCGGGCTGCCGATCTCGGCCACGCACACGCTCGTTGGGGCGGTGATGGGGGTGGGATTTGCGCGGGGACTCAATAGTGTGAGGGCTGAGACGGTGAGGGAGATTGTGACCTCGTGGGTTGTGACCATTCCTGCCGGGGCTACTTTCGCTGTTGTCTACACTTGGATACTCACCAAGTTGTTGTCTGTGGTGTTATGATGACTGTCCATTTTTCGGGGGATTTTGATTTTTTTTTTCTTTTTCTTTTTTCTTTGTGGAAATGGGGTCGATGTGTGGTGTGGTTTGGACTGGAATTCTCTCATGCCCTGTCACGTGTAGATCATACTCCATCTATGATGCTATTGTGTCATTGTAGCCAGACTTATGAACTTGTGTTGGGAGTGTGACAGGTATGGAATCCGTTGGTAATTCAACTGTAAAACAAATTTGGTGCAAATGCTAAGTCCATTGCAAATTCGTTATTGTTTATTAATAGAAGACTAGCACGACACGCGTGTACTGGCATTCTGAGCCGACCACTATGACTACATGCGTATCTAGTGCAGTGCTGACTATCCGGGTTCTTGATACCGCCGCTACTCATCACATGTGTATGAAAAAATAATTTGAACAAATAAAGTAAATGAGTTTAGTTGTTGTAAGTATATACAAAACGAATAAATGAAAGTTTCATAAAACAAAAATTACTATGTATTGGTATTTTGTTTTAAATAATTAAATTTTTTTTTATACAAAACGTTATTAGTTCTGCTTAAAATTTATCAACTTGGAAAAATAGAAAAATATGATGAATGAGCTAAAATTTATCAACTTGGAAAAATAAGATAAGAGATGATGATTAAAATAAGGCTAAAATTGATGAGAATTAAGATAAGGGACGTGTTTAGTTAAAAAAAAAATAATAGTAATAATGAATGGGATAAATCTTTAGTAAAATGAAATAAGGAAAAAAAAAATTGTGTGATCTGTAAATTCAAGACAAATTTGGTAATGAAAAAGAAATTGATAGGAGACAATAATGTATGGTGGAAAAATTATTTATGGTACTTTCCAATCCAATTTTTTTTTTCTAAATTTTTTATCCGAACCTAAATACATAACATGATATTCTGACATATAGGATTTTAAAGCATGCGAGTCTTCCACTTAGGCTAAGCACGTTTTGAATTAATATATATGGGGATCGTCGTCGCTATTTGTCAACAGAAGAATCATTTTTCATTGCAATATTTTATTAGCATTCTTTTGGTAGTTCATATAAAAAGATTATATAGCATTGTTAATCATGTTGGTGATTTCAACCGAAATATTTATGTTAGGGAATTTCTGTTGGCATTTTACAATTTTTTGTAATGAAACTCTCACTGCGTAACACATTAATATGTTCATGCTGCTTTTTGTATGTTGCAACTACTGTAAACCTATAGAATCTAAGAAATGTATTTTCTTATTATGCTTTAATTGTAAATTGAAATTTCAATTTATAAAATTTTAGAGATACAATAACATCATGGGGTACAATAAACTAACAGATATTTTCATAACACTCGTATTGATTTATTATTTACAAAATATATCTGAACTAAATGAAAGAAGAGTCAATATGATTAAAAAAACTTGAGAAAATTATCCCCATGCACTAACCGAAACATAAAATATTGCATATATACTAACATAATTTTTTATTTGCAGACATACAAAATCAGACATAAATATTTGCATACATACCACTCAAATTTTAACTTACCTTTTTTAAAAATAATTATTAACGTAGTTACATGTAATTAATAACTGTCCTAATTTAATAAAATTTATTTTCCCCACGCACGCTCTCTCTCCTTATCTCTCTTTTTCTTCTTCTTCTTCTTCTTCTTCTTCTACAATTCAACGTTAATGTTTTCTCTTCCCCTACAATTGATTTTTTTCTCATTTCTTTTTTCGATCGGTTGACTTTTGAAGTCGGGGTCTCGCCCCGGTTCTCTATTATCCGCCATATGCATCCTCGATTTTCTCCGGGCTTTGGCGAAGGAATAGTGCTGGATCCGCCACCGTGTTCAGCGGGTAAAAAATCGCCGAAAATTGCAGTTATACCACCATTTTCATTATTGTTGAACAACTGTAAAATTATGGATGTTTTTATTTCTTGCGTTTTATTTTGAATTTAATCACTTGAGTAGGAGATGTGGTGAATTCTTTTTTCGATCCATGCGAATGTTTTTTTAAGAGGCAACGATAGACTCCAGCGGTTGCGCGCCCCTCTCCTCCTCCTTCCCAGCGGGGAGGTCAAGTTGGAGATGACGAAGGCGAGGCCAGAATCACGGGCTCGTGGAGATTTCGACAGTATGTGCTGCTTGTATAGACAATATATTTTCAATATATGTTTTCGTCGGCTTGATTCATCTGGTTTTCATCGATAGTGTGTTTTACTGTTTATTTCCCACACACCTCTGCTGTTATGAGTAGTTTATGATATGTATGAAATCCAAAATTTTATTCTGATTATAGGATGTATAGATTTTCCATTACCATTACTACTTTTATGCTTTTTCTATTCATGAACCCATTTTTATTCAACTCATTGACATTTAGTTTCAAGCTACTGACATTTGTATTTGTATCATATACTAAAATAGTTTATTAGAATAATGACTATGATCAATTTATGATATGTATATCACAGGTTATATACTGAACAAAATTCAAACTTCACAATTGTGGTTAGATTCAAATGTTATGTAAATAAAAAATGCAACATATACTGAATATATATTGACAATAAACGCAATATACTGGACCAAAACTCAAACATCACAATTGTGGTTAGATAAAATTATTATGTAAATAAAAAACACATCAGGTTATATACTGAACCAAAATTCAAACATCACAATTGTGGTTAGATAAAGTATATACTGAATATATGCTGACTATAAACGTAATATATACTGTACATCAAAACACTTGGGAGCTGAAAACCTTTACTGACTATAAACACAACATATAGTTCGTTGTAGCTGCAATTTTTACGAAATGCAACATACAGTCCGCGGAAAATGATGTGGCAAAAGCTTCATGTTCCCGTCACACATATATATTTGGAAGATGATGTAGTTTGAAATTCAAATTCCTTCTCATTCTATTTTATAGTGAAACAACATCATATTTTGTAGGATATATAACCTTACCATATATTATAATTATTTGTTTGTTTAATCGAATATTCTCATAACCTGCGCAATTTAAGGGGGAGGCGATTACGTTTTATTTCATAATTGAAAATCTCATAATCTGGTGCATCTTTTCAATAATTGACATGGAATTTGTAAAGATGCAAACAAAGTTTACCCCATCGTAAAATTACAATTATTTCCAAATCACACAGTAAAAGTGAAAATTCACCAAAAAACTTCTTAACATCTTATAGACATCATGTAATGTTACATCATGTCAAGACGCGGTGGGACAAAAAATGAGCATTGTAGGAGTATAAAGTTGCTCAGCCTCATGTAAATCATCCTTTGTGGTGTATTCAGGTGTCGCTTCATCAAAACCTTGTTGAGAGAATCCTATAGAAAGAAACTTGATTGAAGGAAAAAAGAGTGCATCTACTCCTGATCTTTTTGTTGTCAAGAAATATCATATCAATTATCCAATAGTCCACATTATACTATGAATATGCCTCATTAAATTCTTATTAGAGAAAACTCAGTGGGATAAATTTATAATGACAGAAAAGAGTACTCTATACATGTGAATCTATCATCACCGTTGCTTCATTAAATACCTTGCTAGGGAATCTGATGAAGCAAGACTCAGCTAATGGACGAAGGTACAACACGTATTCATATAAATACATCTCATTCATCATGAACTTCTTTCCATGAATTTTACGAGTATCATATAGATGTATATGTTGCTTATTTTTGTCTTCAAATATTATTGGTATTCATATTAATATTCATATCATGCCTTGTGAAACTTTCATTCTCAAATCCATTCTCATTATATGAAAATTATATTTTACATATTTCATAATAGATGAATCACAACTCTCATGTCAAATATCTTTGTTGACGATCAACCGCCAGCGGTTACAATTGATATAAATTAGTTGTTTTAATTGGGGGTTACAATGTATTTTATGTTGTAATTGAAGCGATAAACCAAGAGAGAATATGAACGGATTTACACTATCTAAGAAAGTAAATATGCGGAAAAAATAAACAATGCGCCGATGTTGTCGATCTTCTGATCGGCAAGCAGAGTGGTTCTCTTGAATTTTATTAGGGGATTATACAAAGATGTATTACAGCCATATGAGAGTGTAAGAGCTACGTGAGGGTATTATTTTTGGATACATCTACTATGTATATCTATAGGTGTTGTTTGTGTTGCGCTGTGCTCTTTTTTTCTTTTGCTTGTTCTTTGTATAGCCCGAAGGGGTTGGTATTTATATATAGAAAAAAGTGAATAGGCAATAAATGTTCAATGCCAGCTAGGAGTGTATGGTGGCACCGTGTGTATCCATGCAAAACTTGTTTTTTGAAGATGGGACAACTTGGGCGGTGGCCTATCGAATCAACGTTCAGATGAGGAGAGATTTCATATCCTCTTCAAGAAGACTCAAAGAGAGATCGACAAGGACTGACGTCTGCCGATCTAGGGATCGTCAGACCTAACACCGCGTCTTGGGTTGTTCGTGTGTTTGTTGCGGGGAACTCGAGCCCTAGTTTCATCATTGAATAGGATTAGGGCCCCAGTCTCATCCTCAAAGCCCGATATCGAGATTGGTGGCACCCACGTATGTGCAGCCGTCGAGGGTACGGCACCACCCGCCTTAGTGCGAGTGGTCCGTTTGGAAGCAAGGGCCTCCTTATGTGTTTCTGATGTCTCTGGTGAAACACGGGGTTGCCTTGGTGAAACCCTTGTTGCTGCCAGAGAGGCGGATTGCGGCTGTGGCGACGGGTCCGGTCCTGTGGTGCCCTTGGCTGTACTTGCAGATGGACCCGCTGGCTCCAACGAGGCATAGAGTGGGATGGTCAGTGTCCCCGTGGCTGCCGGAGGGGTTGATTCCGGCTGCGACAAGTGGATCGATGCTTCTTCTTTTTTTACCATTGTCGTGGCACGCGGTCGTGAGGGTGTGGCCGGCGCCTTGGTCGTCTTGACGGTGCGCTGCAGCTCCTTTGACTTCTTAACGGTAGGTCAAACAAACTCGGGCCGTGGGGGTCGTGATACCACCCCATACGGCGGGTCGACCGGCGATGTGAAAGAGGCTCGCGACGGCGCGACGCCGACGCAGCCGACAACTCTAGCAGCGGCGACTGTGACGCAACTGATGGCGATGATGAATCAAGCTGAGGTGACGCGGCCAGCGACGATGCAGGCAGCGACTCGGATGACGTATCGCCATCTCGCCTCGGTGACCTCAATTTGATTGCCTTCACCTTGATTCTCACCATGATTTTCGTTTAATTTTTCTTTCCCCAAATTTTTGCTCAATTTCTTCATATTTTCACCGTGAGAGTTTTACGCGGGTTTTTTATTTTCATGTGTAGGTTTTGCAGCCTAAGATTGGCCCCACCGCAATTTTTGATTTTCATGTGCTTGAAATCAGAGAATGGTTGGAGAAAGGAGTCATACTTGGTTAGCAGAAAGCTGTGATATTCATAGAAGATAAGAGGCTGCTGCAAAAGCTAATTAACCGAGTTGTGTTCAATTATGTTGTCCATGTTTTAGCTAAAAATATTTTTTGTTTCAGTTAATCTTTTGGACTCGTGTTTTCTTGCTTTGTCCTTAGTTTTAGTTTGCCTGTTTTTATTTTGTGGTTGGTAGCTTCTTTTTTGTTGGACCGAGATAGTCTTTTAGGGAAACAGTTGTCTGAGTCTTCCTCCAGTCGATCCCTTGTCAAGCCAACCAGTTTGTCTTCAAATTTAGACACTTGTGCACAAACCAATGATCAAATGGTTCCAACATTGAAACCATAAGCAATAGCTTCAGTTTGTTGGTCAATTAGTCAAACTGGAAAATCACGATTCTGGTTCATTGGTCGACGAGCCAGAACCGGTGATCTGCAAATTTGGTTGGTTTCCTTAATATCAAAACAGCACATGTAAAGCTGAATTTCATCACAACTCACCATGCCAAAAGAAAATACCGTACAAGAGATAATTTCTACTGAGACCACAATATCGACGACAGGAGACCTGAACTTATTTGTATAGGTGAACTTAAAACAATCAGAATCATTAACTTCCATAAATGACAAATAAACGCAGGAACAGATAATTAACATGCACTACATATGCCTCAACCAGTCAACTTGACCCAATTTCTTGTTTTGAGGAGAAAAAAAAAAAANGAGAAAAAAAAAAAAGGCACAGATTTTGGATTCTGGCGATCTCACCCCAGTCAACCACCAGTTTTGGCGAGTTGTTGAAAGTTCAACTTCCATAAAGCTTACAAAAGTTTCAACGATAGATGCTGGTTACACAGGTGTACAGATCATCCAACCTACCACTTTCTTTTTGCTACAGATGTCGGTGCAGAGGTGATCTTCACCTTGATCTAGAAGATGATCTTTTTCCCCTGAAATTTTGCAATTTAACTATGTTTATACTAATAATGTTCACGATACTATCATAGTGCTGGAAAATGTTTATTCACCTGAGTTCACATACCGATTACATGTGGATTCATAGACAAAGTCTCATAAAAATAAGAATAGAAGAAGAAAGATAATTACAAATATTATCCCTACGGACACACATTGTTATCATTAAAAAATACAAAAAAAAAAAGGAAAAAAAAATTCACAAATATTCTTATATATGGATCGTAGATTATCAAATCACATAGAATGCATGTCCCGATGATGAAAAGATTTACGAGCAAGATAAAACACTAAACGGTACCTAGTATGCATGCGTATTTCTGATTTCATAAAATGCAAAATAAAGTAAAAAGAACGATGCCACTGGTGTACTGCCAAACAGAATTCATCTGCTATACAAGGAATTCTCTTCTAAAACAGGTTAAAGAAAATCTCTTCTTCAGATCAACCAAAAATAAATGAACAGCGAACCATGAAATCACTGCTAAGCCAGAGATTCGATATATGTCTAGAAACTCCAGAGCACCAATAAAACTTAGCCAGGTTTAATGAGTTGCTTGTTTCTATCAGTATTAGATCAAGCCAGTAAGTCCATGTCATGTGCTGAGGGCCGAAAATATTAACATATTTCTGAATTTAAAGATACAAATATATAAAGGAACTAAGAAATATNAATTTAAACAAGAAAAAACAAATATAACGTTTTAATTTATCAGATATATTGAATTATCTTGTGTCAGTCTTATCAATTTGTTTTTCTTCAGTTAATTATACTGATAATTGAGAGAATAAATGTTAATATCTTTTATAGTTTAATGTAAAATAATAACGTTGGTAGCGTTACTTTTGTGGTAAACATACCTCTTTCTTGACCTGTCAGGTGATGGAGATTTACGCCTTTTTGAGTGATGTGAATCATGTGATTTTCTACAAATCAAAACACGTTGTAAGAAACTGGAAAATAGAAATTTTAAACAGGATACCAACATATTTTCATAAAGGGCATACCTTCTAGAATCATTCAAAGACTCGTGGCTGGAATCACGTGCCCGATTAACCAAGGAGTTATCCTTGCTATCCCTATCTCTGACACCGACAGGAAACAAATGTCGCCGTTTATGTTGGCTTGATTTACTTTCGATTTTATCTCTAGAGCGTTCTCTTTTCTCACCCCTTGTTCCATCTTCTCTTCTATCGTTGTATTCTTTTTTGCCACTAGCTCTTTTCTCTCTCTGTATCTCAGTAGCTCCTTCCTTGCCACCTAAAGATGAATGGCGTTTCCTTGACTCATTATTCTTTACTATTCCATCAGTCCTACCTTTCTCCTTACCCTTATCTTCTGAATTATTGTGATACTCTGGCCTTTCAGTTCTTGAGTGCCTTCCATTCTCTTCATCGCCTTTCTTATCAATCCCTTCCATGGAACTTTCTGAATAATTGGGGTCTTTATTAACCGAGCTCCTTCCATGTTCAATCCTATCATTCTTATCACAGCGATTACGAATATCTTGGATTCTAGAATCATCTTTAGCCACCCTTCTAGCATCTGAATCATCCTCATTTCTCTCAACCTTTTTATTCAACGAATTATTTAGCTTCGAAATATCAGGTTCATGTTGCAACCCATCTGCTGCAATCCTATAGACCCTCTTTGAGGAACGTCCATCATCAACGAATGCTAGGTCTCCAGCTTTCTTATAATCACTCAACTCCATTTTTGCGCCGTCAGGAGTAGCACTGACTGGACTCTTTTTGTCAGTGCTATCAGAGTCCAGTTTAGCAGGGAAGTTCGATTGTTCCCTTTTTGCTTCCACGGAAGAGCCATTCTCGTCGATAGAATTACCTTTGAAAGGCTTGCCTGAGGAAGATTGCAGATGAGTAGAGCTTTCCTTGAAATTACTCTGTATATCCTCGTCTTCCTCGTCCGAGACATAACTACCCAAACCTAGTATGTCCCCAGGGGGGGCAGAGGTTGACTTTTCACTAGCATCATCATAATCACTATCCTTGGTCTTTATAGGGGTCAGAATCTTTGCAGATGCCTTGGGTCTTGAAACAGATTGCATAGAGGGTAATATTTGGTGGTTTGACAAGCCAACGTCGCGGCCAACTACATGGATAAGAAAGGCATGCATGACATATTATATGCAACATAGGTGAAAGTATAAGATAATGAATCATTTCAAGTGATCCTAATACCCCATGCACTACACAGAAGAGAAGATAAGACAATGAAAAAGATGGAATTTGGTAGAGCAGTTCAATGGAGTCACCTTCAACTGAGAGATCGTCTTCTATAAGAACTTTGGTTGCTATTTCATCGAAAAGTTCATCAGTAACCTGCCAAAGAATCCTAGTTAAAACATGTCTGGAAGTTTAATTAAAGTGTAATATAAATTAACCAGCAACAACCTTCATAAGGACTTCTGTAAGTACGCGCTTTATCTCCTGGTTGATAGCTGCAGTTCTAGCTACTTCTACATCATCCTACAAAGAAAGAAAGAAAGAAAGAAAGAAAGAAAGAAAGAAAGAGAGAGAGAGAGAGAGAGAGAGAGACCGATTTATACTCGAGGCATAAAGAAGGTAAAGTTCGAGAATTAGAAATATAGAGAGGCAAAAAGGACGATGCATGACTTGGAAGATTCCTCTGTAGTATTTGAAAACAAGGCTTATAATGCATCGATATGTACAATTTAGGTGCCAAAAGTCAAGGTGGACTTCTCTAAATACTGAGTAACAAAAAAATCAATGTAGAAATGCAATGCCAGATCATGCCATGTCTAACAGCTCTTGGAATGTGTGTGCGAGAGAGAGAGAGAGAGACAGAGCGAGAGAGAGTCACCTCATCCTCGTCCTCATCTTCAGTTGACCTAGAAGAATCAATGCTTTTGCTATCCCCTTGATATCCTTTCCTAGAAGACTTGCCAATACTATCTTCTTCAATGGACTGGGAGTCGTCTTTGGGAATCTCTGGGACAGAACTTGTGATAACAGCTTTGTTCTTAATTATTTCCTCCCTAAGCCAATTAGGTACTGATGCCTACAATTCAAAGAATCACTTCCATATGACTGACGAAGTTACCAAGACAAAGCTAGCACTAAAAGATCTCCCACCTTCTTAGGGCGCTCAGAAACACCATGTGCATCTACGGGAAAAGCTGTAGGAGAAGGTGCTACTCCCACTCCACCAAAAGCAGCTCCTATCATAGGAATTGTTGGCTGGAAAGTAGGCCCAGTAGGAAACATAGGAGCAGGATGTCCAGGAGCTGGAGAAGGCATAGCTATCGGATGGTCAACCTATGAGATATAAGAGGAGTCACAATACATAACACAACAAAGATAAACAAAAACATAGAATAAAAGAATAGGCAGGTAACCTGTGCAACTGATGGGTTTGATGGAGGCACCAGGGGATAAGCAGCTCCTGGTGCCGTAGAAGATGGCCATGCATAGTTTGAAGATATAGCCTCCCCACCTCTTACAGCTCCTGAAGAATAATTATAATTGGGTTGTGCATGTGGGTTCAGGTTACGTGTAAACTGAGGGGCAAAATTTAAGGGTTGATCTCTCAGAGTTGATGGGGACTCAGCTGGAACGTGGCCAAATGTACGAGGTTCCTCCATCCATCCATCTCGTCCAGGTGGCTGCAGCTGCACATGTTGAGGAAGAAGGGCAACAGGCAGAGATGAAGAGCTATTGAACTTTTCATATCTATCTCCAACCTCTTCATTGCCTGCAATAAAAGACAGGAGTCAAGACGATTTTCTTCTTAATACACCCCAGCCCTTCCTAAATAAAATTTAGACCTGATCATGAAAATAAACAATAATTTTCCATGTCCACAATTAATAGTAAATTACTTTAACTTCAAACTCAAAAGCTTCTATACCTGATAATTATGTTACAATATCAGTATGGTACTGACTTGATAATGGACCATCCCTACTATGAATCTCCTAGCCCAAATTATGCAACCATTTTGATTGATTATGAAGTTCTATGTTGTATACCTAAAATGCTATTTGAAAAATGCCCCATAACCACACAATAACCCCCAACTGAGCAATGCCTTCAACTCTTTTACCTTATTTATATCTAGGTCGTTACTGCAGAAGCCATATCTCACACACTGAATCTTAATTACAGATAACAGAAACAATGTTTTGGGCGGAGGATTCAAATGCAATAACATCCAATTAAGGTTTTACCTGCAACAGAAGAATAACTAGAAGGTACCTCCTGCTGATGGACTAATGGATTTATAGGAGTAATTGAATCTCCAGCATGGCTTCCATCTCTAGCAGCAGAAGCCACATGCATATCTGCACCATAAGAAGATTGTCCAGAACTGGCATCTTGGGACTCTTGCAACTGACAGAGACCTGTATGGTTTGTGGATCCCACTGCACCTGGGTACTGTTGATAGTTTGATGCGGAAGCGAACTGTGTTTGAGGGTCACTGCGTTGTGAATATTGCTCACGGTTCTGATACTTCTCTTCTGTTCCTCCGCCTGTTACAAATTGCGGAGAAGGGTTCTGATTTTCTGTGGCAGCTTTCGCAGCAAGCCATGCTTTAGCTTTCGCTCCCCAATCTTCCTCATTGTTATTTGCTGTTGATACAAAACCAAAATGGTATTAAACATTCATTCTCAATCAGAATTCCAAGCATCATAAGTCGAACAGCTGACAGAATTTAATCATATGTCTAGCAGCTGGCAGAACAATCTTGCACAAAATTGTTAGATTTATTAAAAAATAAGCTATCTCTCAACTGAAAGAGTGTTCAAGACTAATATGACATAACAATTTTGCACATAATTGTTAGATTTTTAAAAAACAAGCTATCTCTTAACTGAATGAGTGTTCAAAAATAATATGACGGCCAGTATCTCATACAAATTTTGCAGGGAATGACAGCAAAGAACACTTAAAAAAGATATGAACACTCATTCAGACTTTTAAACCAAGAAAGGTTGATCAGGCACTCCTAGAATAAGTGATTTCTGTAGCTGACACAAAAAACGACCCACAATGGTAGTAACTCAAGTACCCAAATTAGCAACATTCTGACATAACAATTAATCAATGAAAATTCCGAAAATCACGATTTATTTTGTTAAGAAGCAGTGTCTACAAACCCACCCTATTGGCCAGCTAACGTAAAAAAATTCAGAAGGGAAAGGGTTGCAAGTATGCAAAATCAAAAGACTTCAAGTAACTTTCTTATTGTTGTTATAATCTTCTTTCTCTTACAGAGATCTAATCTCAATAACAGAAAAACGACTACAAAAAAGGTGAAAAAATAGTGTACGCAAAATGTTCACTAGCTTTTTAGTAATTTAAATAGCATTTCCTGGAAACTGCCGTACCAACTATATTTCTCTTCATCTAAAGTTTATACACCAGGTGTTTCTGCCAAAAGGAATGCATTTAATTTGCCTGGTATAAAGGGGCTTTTGGTTACAACAAGGGAAAAATAGGAATGAAGGAAAGAAGGATCAGTTTATGGAACAGCACTACATTGTCAAAGAAAATATACACCATTTGAATCATTAGTGTTCTATACTTCTAATGATATATGAAGGCTGACTCAAGAAGCTGCAACAATTTACCATGACACACAAGACATTACGTAAGGGTCCACAGAAAAAAACATTAATCATTATTCCTTCACTCAGTAAACATTTTGTATCCACAAATTCACAGTTCAAACGATCCTAACAGTGGTTAAGATGACCGAAGGGAGATCCAAGATTGCCTTGTCACACTAGTCAGATCATGTCCTCAAAAACTAATGGAAAAGATGTAATTGCATATTATGACAGATTGAATTTTCCAAATGACTTAAGAAAGTGAACTATGCTATCAACAAACTGTCAACGACAGTGCATAAAGCTGCAACATTTACGCCATTGTATCTATACTTTTCCACTGAGTGAACGGCATGGTCCCTAAAGGATTTAACATGGAACATTCAACTCATATGATAAATAGCACAACCTTATATGACATCACAAATGAAGAGAAGAAAACAAGAGTGA
Source organism: Striga asiatica (assembly GCA_008636005.1). Classification (NCBI taxonomy): domain Eukaryota; kingdom Viridiplantae; phylum Streptophyta; class Magnoliopsida; order Lamiales; family Orobanchaceae; genus Striga; species Striga asiatica. The sequence goes on along the minus strand of BKCP01008026.1, from coordinate 13,001 downwards.
TTAATATAAGCATAAAATTTTGAAAGACTAAGGATGTCCAAACAGCAAGATTCTCATGTACTAACTTTGGTACTGCCAATTCTGTTGCGGAGTCCAGCTGCTTCCCCAATCCTACAACAGAAAATTCCACCAAGTCAAAATTTCATATATTTCCTAGAAGAATGTGCATGGAAAACTGATAACACCAAATAGCCAGGACAGTTCTAGAGACACGTTGAAATTAATTAAATTCTAAGCATAACAGTGATGATGTTTGCAAAGGTCTATAGGAGGTTGATTCTGCTCATAGAATAGGCCTGAAAAAACTATTTATTGACAACCTTGATTAGCATTTTCAAATATATAACACTACAATGACCTTCAAGAGGACGCTTTATTCAATACATTATTGCTACCACAGAATTTCTCCTATCACTAGCAAACCGTTCCTTAATCAGATCAATGCAGAAACTTATATATTAGTGCATATTTAGCATGATTAATGGCTTCTCGAAATTAGATTTGACAAATGTTGCATTGACCAATTCTTAATTTAAGATGGATTTACACAATAGCCTACTGACCCAACCAACATAGGTTACGGAAAAGAAACAAGAAAAATCTTGATCAGCATATAGAAGGAATCCAATACAACAAATCTCAATATTATTCCGTCTTCAATCAATTAAGTAACCCTCCGTCATACCAGCAATACCACACAAAACTACGCAAATTACACAAAAATTGAAGCTATGGTACTAAGCAATCATTCAGTTTCCATTAAGCTAATTATTTCACTTGAAAAAAGGCAGATCACCCAAGACCTAGCTCAATCACAGAGCAAACTCAACTCTATAAATCCAAAGATTCGAGCGCTGGGAAAATCAATGATCCTAGACCTAGTTTTCCAAAGCTAATTTAAACAAATACCTGAGAGTAAGACAGCGGAGCGTGAAGCGGTCTTGGCGGAAGCGGATGCGAAGGTGGGTAGTGAGGTTGGGCAGGATAAGGCGAAGGCTGGTGCACAGGAAAATGAGGAGAAGGGTAAGGCGCGTGATCGGAGGATTGAGGCGACCGCCACTGCGGCGGAGGTGGAGAGGGGGAGTGCTGTGTTTGGGATTGGTATTGAAATTGGGTGGCGGAGTAGGGCCAGGGTTGGCTTGGCGGCGGCGGAGGAACTGAAGGTGGTGGTCTTTGGTAGGGATCCGCCGTGGACGGAGGCGGAGGCCTCATGTAGCCGTGGGGATGTTGATATTCCATGCTTGAGAATTTCGTGTGGGTTTAGGGGTTTTTGTCTCTTGGTAGACACTTCGATGTTTAATTGCGCATATGTCTATGCGAGGCGAAATTTTCAATGGCAAAACGAAGGAGATTTCTAGAAGAGAGACGCCCTGGTTGCAGATAATTCTTCTTTTTCTGTTAAAAAAAGAAGAAAAATAATAATAATAATAATAATAATCGGAGGTAGGGCTGAGACAATATAATACCCAATGCATTTTGCAACTCATGATGGGTCACTTGTTGGACCAATTTTTTAATTTACAATACTGTTGATTTTTTATTTTTTATTTTTTTTTCAAACGATAGAAGAATCTCATTACACATAAATAAAAAGTTCATACAAACTCGATAGCCGAGACATGGGAGCATCACTCCGAGGTGGGCTGGAACAAACCAGTACTGACAAGCGATAACTAAATTAATAAAGAGTAAAACGGTTACACTCAACCGAATCTTTACTCTTCAGCCCAAATACAAAAACCATCTAAATCACATAACAACAAAAACATCCTACACAATGAAAAAACTACAAGAGCCCTTCAACCAGACAAAAAAAAAAACAAAAAACAAAAGACCTAATACCTATTGTTCTTTAGAAAATCCTCCCAATTCAGGACTGCCGCTCTAACAACAATGTGTGGAGGTCTTCTAACCTCTTCAAACACCCAAAGATTGCAAGACTTCCAAAGCCACCACAATATATAAGTCAAAAAGTTGAATACGTGATTCAGAAGTCTCACTCTTGTCAAGTTGACATATTTGCCACTACCAGGATTTAAAAGAGTATGTGCCTTGAGGTCCAACCCAATCAAGTGGAGCCAGTGTCCACACTGTTGCTGCAAACCTGCAATGAAATAAACTATGCTCTAACGACTCCCTCTCCTCTCCACACATCCTACAAAAAGGATCCACCCTAATCCCTTTAGCTCGCAGGTTGAGATTCATAGGCAAAGTTCCATTACAACACTTCCAAATGAAATGTTTTACTTTCCCCATTACCTTGAGTCTTCATGTTCTTGCTCTAACCTTCATATCTGCAGCCATGTCCCTGCTAGTCTGAGCCTTGGCCTGTGTTAGAAACTTCTCTGTAATGAGTTTGAAGTAAGTAGATAGGACTGTAAACAAACCTTTCCTGTGCAATGACCAGACCGATGTGTGCTCTGAATTAGGATTAAGAGAATCAATGCTTAAGATAGAGTTGCAGAATTCAGGAGTAAAGGTCGATCTGAGTTTGTTTACATCCCATCCTCTGCCATCACTTGTTAACAGATCACAAACACACTTAATACCTCTGTCCATCTGTGGTAAGAGTTCAACCCCTATGTCTATCTTATCTAGAATCCAGTGTTGATCCCAAATTCTGATATCCTTGCCATTCAAGATTTCAACCCTCATCCAATTCCCACATACCTTTAACACAGAAAACCAACTAACCCAAAGCCAAGAAGAGTTCTGCTTCATCTTAGCTTCAAACAGTGATGAAGTACGACAATATTTAGATTTAAGAACTCGGCTCACCAACCTGTCAGGTTCAGTGACCAACTTTCATAACTGTTGGGCTATGAGGGCAGTGTTAAACAATTAGATATCATGGAATCCCATACCACCATGTATCTTGGCCATTGTCAACTTGTTCCAATCCACCCAGTGCAACCCCTTCTGAAAGTTTGAGCCTTTACTCCACCAGAATTGCCCACAAAGTTAAGTGATTCCTTTGCACAACCCTGCAGGAAGTACAAAACTAAACATGGCAAATACTGGTAGTGCATTAAGGATAGCGCTAATCAAAACCTCCTTCCCAGTAGTTGACAACCATTTATTTTTTCAATTCAAAATCCTGATTCTCACCACATTCAGAATGTAATCAAAGGCTTCTCTCTTTGATTTGCCTATGCCCAAGGAAAGCCCTAAATACCTGGTTGAAGCATGTCTCTGAATACCTGGCAATAAAGAGCAAATCCTAATGTTGCACCTCCTCAGATGTGTTTTTGCTGAAAAAAATGGTAGACTTGCCCATGCTCACTTGTTGGCCAGTAAAGTCTTGGAAATGCTGTAAGATATTCAGTAGCTTTCTCGTTTGACTTTTATATGCCTTGCAAAATACAAGGGTGTCATCTGCTAACATCAAATGTGCAAGCATAGGCCCCCCTCTTGATATACTGATACCTGCAAAACTACCTTTCTCTACATCCCTGTTAATCCTTGCAGACAGTAATTCAGAAATGATGATGAATAAGTAAATGGATAATGGGTCTCCTTGTTTGATACCCCTGGAAGCAGACACAAGGCCACAGCATTTGCCATTTATATTAATAGAAAATGTAGGAAACTGAATACAGGCCATGACCCATTTAACAAACTTCCTGTGAAAATTCTAACCATTGTCAACTGGATGGCTTTCCATTCTACAATGTCATAAGCTTAAAGCCATAAAACAATTCTTCCCACTTCTATGCCTATTCAAAAAGTGAAAGACTTCATGCCCAATAACTACATTGTCTAACAATTGCATGCCTGGCAAAATGGCATTTTGATTTTCAGAAATGCACACATGAAGGCACTGCCTCAACCTTGAAGCCAGAATTTTAGAAATCACCTTATAGAATACATCATGATAGAGGTAGTATTAACTCAATCGGAGTGAACAATGTTCGAATGAAATGAGCAATACCCGAAAATTAAAACTGAGATGATGCTTAAAGTGGCATAAAACACAAAAACTGAAAAAACTATCCTCAGCTAATCCCCTCCACTGCCCAAAGGCCTAGAGAGAGTACAAAACAAACCAACTACAAGGTCTCAAACATAAAGCAGAATATAAGATACATAAGACTGATACTACAAACCGACTGTTTGAGAAAATTCTTGCCACTCTTCTTGGACTGCCTTGATGATCAGATGAGCCGAGATGGATTGGCCTTGAAATATCCAAATATTTCGGGACTTCAAAAGCCACCAAAACAGGTATGTAGTGAGGTTGATTTGGGCTTCGGCTATCTCAGAAGATCCCATAGTGCAGATGTGGTTCCACCAATACCTGAAAGAGGTTACAAAGTGCATACCAACCCAAGTAACAGGGGAGATCTCCCATACTCTTGCAGCTTTTGAACAATGAAAGAGCATTAGTTCCACAGTTTTTCAGGAACTTCCCCACAGCTTTGACAAATAACACCAACATCTATACCCTTTTTTTTTTTCAGATTGGTTTTGACAGGCAAAGAACCAGAAAGACATTTCCACAAAAAGTGTTTCACCTTTCCAATGATTTCCAGTTTCCAACACTTAGAGTAAGCCGAGGTATGAGTGTTACCTGTATTAGAACTGCTGCTAGGAATATCCAAAGTGAGGAGCTTCTGTCTGGATAGATAAGAATGAGTACTTGACAATGAAAATTCACCTTTCCTGTCAAGCTTCCAGTACTGCCTGTCCTACTTCCCTGGTTTGAATGTGCATATTTTAAGAATGGTTGCACTATTTGTGTCATTGTATAGTTGTTTAACCAGCCAAGCATTCCACCCTTTCCCAATTTCATTGAGAAGTTCTTTAACCCATATGATGTGCCCTCTGGCTATGTCAAGGAGATGTGGCTTTGGGTTCAGTAGGGATGGCACCCAGTTCACATCATCCAATCTAGTGGACTCACCATTTTCTGATTTCAATTACAAAACCTTTGGCAAATACATGGAGTACATCTAGCTAGTTTGACCATAACCAAGAGCATTTTTTAGATTTCACAGCATCAAATATAGAGCAGTCTGGGCAATACCTGTCTTTCAAAATTGTGCTCACTTATAGATGTGGCTGAGTTGTGATCCTCCAAAGTTGTTTGCATATGAGAGCAATATTGAAATTTTTAATATCAATGAAGACTAAGCCACATTCTTCTTTAGGTAGAGTGAGCAAACTCCAAGTCTTCCAGTGGATACCTCTAGTATGGTCCTCCCTTTTACTCAACCAAAAGTGTGAGCAAAGTTAAGATATTTCAGCACATAATGCTTGGATCACTGCCTTGAGAAGGACTTCTTTGTCAACTTGTGTGAGAAGTCTTGATTTTCAGCTTTGAAGCTTTGATTACACTGAGTCCAGAACAAACTGAAAAGCTTCTATTTTGGATTTGCCAATCCCAAGAGGGAGTCCCAGGTATCTGGTAGATTTTTGTGGAGTGATTCCTTGCAAAGTGAGACAAATTCTCTCCTGAAGATAGGTGGGTGTGTTCCTGCTAAAGAATACTGCTTATTTCTGCAAGTTGACTCTTTGACCAGTGAAAATTCTGTATCTTTCCAGAGACTGAGAAGAGTAATAGTTTGATCATTACTGGCCTTGCAAAAGAATAGAGACTCATCTGCAAAAAGCAGATGAGATATAGTTGGGCCATTCCTGGATAGCTTCAGACCAATCAAGTCCCCTGAATCAACAACATTAGTAACCAAGGGAGAGAGCATTTCAGCCACAATTATGAATAAATATGGTGATAGTGGATTCCCTTGTTTGATACCTCTCGAGGGAGTCACATAACCACTGACTGTGCCATTCACCTTGAAAGAACAAGTACTAGAAGATATGCAGATCATAATTAAATGCGCAAATTACTGTTGAAACCCCATTTGCAACATGATTTTATTTATACAAAGCCACTTAACTCGATCAAATGCTTTCATCAGGTCAAGCTTTAATGCCATAAAATGGTTTTTACTTGATGAGTGTCTGTTGAGGAAATGAAAAGCTTCTTGTCCTATGATCACATTATCAAAAATTGGTCTGCCTTTCAGGAAAGCAGATTGTGATGGATTAATGCATGTATCTAAACAATTTTGAAGTCTCAGGGCCAATATTTTAGAGAGGATTGTATAAACCACTGTGCATAGGCTAATTGGCTTGAAGTGAGAGAGTGATTCTGGGTTTGGGCATTTAGGTATGAAGGTAAGAACTGTGTGGTTCCAATATTTGGGCAAAGAGCCATTCTCATGAAAAAAAACTAGTCACAACAGCAATCAAATCATTTTTAATTAATTCCCAAAAGTGTTGATAGAAAGGAGCTGTCATACCGTCTTCACCCGGAGATTGTCTGGACTTAGGCTAAAAAGTATTGTTCTGATCTCCTCTTCATCAACTTGTTTGAGGAGTGCTTGATTCATATCTGAAGAAATTGATGGCCGGATTACATGAAGCATTGAGTCACCTCCCCAAGAGCCTTCTGAAGAGAATAGAGTGGCATAAAATTCTGATATGTGGGTTTGAATCTCTTGAGGAGTTGTTATGTATTGTTTATACTTCCATGTTATGACTATTATTGTAGTTATTGATGTTAGCTGATACATTATTTTGGAAGACAAAAATGAATTATGAAACTACTTCATCTTATTGGGTACTGAATTATGATATGATAAACTGCTTCCGTTGAACCTATGTTATCTGGTGAACTGGACATAGAGATTGAACATGATGATGTTATGATTATGCATGACTATGAGGATATGAAAATGAAGTTATGATTAGGTATGACTGCAAGGAAATGTATATGATATTTATCTCGTGTGTATATGATGGAAATTAGGAAGAGAGTTCCCCTAGGCTCAAGTACGGCTTGAGCTATATGATGATTGAATGATTTAATTGAGTAGCGCCCGTTAAAATGTTTTCGAAAAGAAAAATGAATTTGAAAATATAACTCTGATTTTTTGAAAACTCGGAATTTTTCTTATAAAAATAATGGGGCGTTACAGTAAAAGATTACTACACTCGATTAAGAGAAGTAGTAAATCAATTCAAAGCATATGGAGAAAATATCACTGGCAAAAGGATGGTAGAAAAAATTTTGATTACTCTCCTAGGAAAAATACGATCCTTTCTTCATTACAACTGAAGAAACCAAAGATTTGGATCATTTATTAGTGACAGAATTAATAGGCTACCTTTAAGAATGTGAGAAAAGATTGAATAAGCTTGAAAATGATACAGTTGAAAATGTATTTCAGTCAAAACTAAATTTACGATCACATAATTCTAAATTCGGGGGGGGGAGAAGATTTGGAGAAAATAGAAAATACCCATTTTCAAAACCGATCAGGTGGGGACCCAGTCTGGGTTATACATTGAGTATAATAGTCGATATCACGTTCAGGTATGTATATGAGTTTTATCCACTTTGGGTTAAGGCCAAGTTTGCCTTCCCTAAGTTCTGATGGTGGCCCAGTTTGCCCTTGTTATACCATCAGAGTGTGCACACGGTTACCGGCCAGAGTGTTCCGGGAGTTACCGGCCAGAGAGTTCCGGAAGTTACATATATATACCAGCTCTGTGATATCATTATTATTATTGTTGTTTACTTTAGAATGAGTTTTTATGGAGTACAAGTGGACCGTACTAACCCCCACTTTATATTTTCAGATGACAGGGTCGGCGGGCAGACGTGAGTCGAGCTGTGGTGGTGGTGGTCGTGAGTTCCGCACGAAAGCTGTTCCCGGGACATTTGTTACCGTTTCGTATAACTAAATAATTCCGCGCACATTTAGACTTCCGCTATGGTTGTGTTTATTTTCGAACATGCATGACGTTATTTTCAGACTTAAATAATTTTACCCGGTTCGCCAGTACGAACGGGTCCAGACTAATATGCATGTTTCGTTAAAAATATGAACCTGATTTCTTTAAGTCTAAACCAGTCGTTAGACCTAGGTTAAAGAAACGGGTTTTTAAGCAGAAAAGTCCTTAGCAGCATCCCGAGATAGTTTGCAAATGATTTCGAAAAATTTATAAGCGTTTTCGAAAGAGTTAAAATTTGCGAAAATTTGGCCCTAACTGGCGCGGCGCGGTGAGGCACGAGTGGCGCGGCGCGGGGCCTGGCGCGGCGCGGGGCCTGGGCAAGTGGGCAGCTCGCACAAATTTGCTTCTCGGGTCTGTTTGAGCTCGTTTCAACTCGGAATTCGATTCCGCTTTTTCCTGTGTGTTCCCAACGAACTCCTCTATTTGATTAAGCTTGCCCAACTAGTATTTTTCTGAACTCCTGTTCTCCCGAGACTTCCTACCTACGCACCAACGACGACGAAAAAAAACGAAAAACGAACGAAAAACACAAGAAAAAACAAGAAGAGAGAAAACACTAAATAAACTATAAAATGAACTAAAACTCATCTAAACGACCTAAAATGAGAAAAAGAAAGACAAAAAGACACAAAAAACGTAACAAAAATGGGACAAACAAAGACGACTAGGTTTTCGCCCCTCTGATTTGGGAATTTTTGGCTGCGCGAGGAGAGAGAAAACAATTAGATGTCGACACCCAAAAAGTTCAACCATTCCTATCAATGATTGGATAATTTATTTTTAAAAATGAATCGTCCAAAATTACGATAAAAAATATAATATTTATAATTTTAGAAAATATAAATGAATATAAGATAAAAGTGATAAAAATAATAAAATAATAATTGATAGTTACAAATATAAGTGGATGAATATTACTTTTTATAACATATATAATGAATTTTTTTTTTAGATAATAATTATTGTTTTTAATTTTGTAATTATATAGTGGAATTGTAAAAAATAAAATAAATAGTTTTTTTTTTTTCTTTTTTGAAAATTTATTGTTTGATTCACACATTGAGTGACATAAATCGTGACTAACTAAATAAAACTTTAATTTAGCTTAAATTATATTAAATATATTGTATATAAAAAAATGAAATTAAATGATTAATATTTCTATGATTTAATTTGATAAAACAAATCTTAAGTAAATAAATAAGATCCAATTGACACCTCTGTATTCAATTACCGTTGGCAGGAAATATCCCTCTTCCCCCACTGGAGAGAACTGATAGGCGCCCAGAAGCCATAAGCAGAGGGGGTTCACACATCAATCGCAAATCTTATTCGTCTTTCCACACCAATTATCCACACATTTTTAGAGATATCTCATCCAAGCAACCCCAAGAGGAGCGGCGACCGTGACTCCGAACCACCCACCAACTGTTCGATGAAATGCCTGTTACAATACGCAAGATTGATTTCACTCGGGTTTTCTAGTTAATGGCCACTTTAACCTTCCCTCTCTTTTCATGCCCAGTTTCTAATTCCCATACTCTCTCTAGACTGTCCCATTCAATAGTATCCGCATCACGCCCTAACAGCAGCAAAAACCGCAACCATAAATTGCTACAGCTCCCCAAGAACCGTAGACGAACAGAATCTCCTCCCGACTTCCGTCCCAGTCTCGGAAAACCTTCCACAGAACGCGATTATGATGAAAACAACGATTCTTTTCTTGCCAATTCTGATGATTCTGAGTGGGACCCAGATGAAATTGAAGCCATTTCCTCCATTTTCCAAGGTCGGGTCCCTCAGAAGCCAAATAGGGAAAGGCCTCTCCCGCTCTCCCTCCCTCACAAGACTCGGCCTTTGGGATTCCCCACATCTAAACGAATACTCACTACTCGACTTTCTCGTCCTAACAGGCAGCTCGTGTCCAACCAAGTCTACAAGAAGCCGAATTTCTTGATTGGCTTAGCCAGGGACATTAGAAGCCTACCTCCCGATGATGACGTGTCCAAGGTTCTTAACCAATGGGCCCAATTTCTAAGAAAAGGGTCACTTTCACTCACTATACGTGAGCTGGGCCACATGGGCCTTCCCAAACGGGCCCTCCAAGTCTTCACCTAGGTCCAGAGGCAGCCGCATTTGTTCCCAGATGATCGGGCCTTGACTTCAACTGTCCGGGTCTTGGCCCGGGCCCACGAACTGAAAATGCCCATCAACTTGGACGAAAATTTCGTGGGCCTGGCGAGCAAGAGCGTTTATGAAGCAATGGTGAAGGGTTTCGTGGAGGGAGGGAAGTGGAAAAATGCATTGAGTCTGCTCTTAGCCGCTGCAAAAGGGAAAAGGATTTTGGATCCTAGCTTGTATGCCAAATTGATTATGGAGATTGGGAAAAACCCGGATAAGAGAATGCTCGTTTTGCCTCTGCTGGAAGAGCTCGGGAGAAGAGATGAGTTTGAGCTGACTCAGCAGGACTGCACGGGCATTATGAAAGTGTGTGCCAGTTTTAGGAAGTTTGATGTTGTGGAGGAATTGTATGGTTGGTTTAAAAAATCGGGCAATGTTCCGAGTGTTGTGATGTACACCACTATTGTGAACTGCCGGTATTTGGATAGTAAATATAAGGAGGCTATGGCTGTCGTGTGGGAAATGGAGGGTTCGGATTGTTTGCTCGATCTCCCGGCTTATTGGGTGCTCATAAAGCTTTTTGTTGCTTTGGGTGATCTCTCGAGAAGCGCGAGATATTTTTCGAAGCTTAAGGAATCGGGTTTTGCGCCGACGTACGATATTTACAGGTGCATGATCGGAATTTATATGGCTTCTGGGAGGTTGGCAAAGTGCAAGGAAATCTGCCGTGAGGCTGAGATGGCTGGGCACAACTTCAATGAACTCTGTAAGGGTAAATAGAGAAATGAATTTGGTAAATTTATGTGAAGTCTAGATGTCGACCTGAGTTTTCTTTTCTGTTGTTTTTGTTTACTTTTCAATGTGAACAAAGTTTGTTGACATTTTCACAATGGTTGCTTGAATACGAGACTTTCTTAGCCATTTTTCTAGCTTAAATAGAGTTCTTCAAGATTATAAATTTTGTTCCAATTCTTTTCATGAGTTCAATTTGATAGAAGCAAGCATAATCTACTTTTTTCAATTATACTTGTTCATAAATGAAATGATTGATTATCATGTTGGAGAAAAATCAGGACACACTCCTTTGTCATTTCCATGGTCCATTAATGAATAAATTGGGCAACGTACATTTTAAGATAGAGGAATTTACACCACATACTATCATATAAATTTTATATTACATATTTACATTCAATTAATATTTATTTACAAAGATACAAAATTACCCCAACATATTTACACATATACCAAATTTTATAAGTTATTAATTATGATTTAAATATGGAATTGAATCAATTATTGATTAATTGAGATAATTAATACCTTTTTCTTTTCTTTTCCTTCTCCGTTTTCTTCTGCAACATCCTCCACGGCCGCTACCTCTCTCCACGGCCCTCCCCATTTCACCATCCTCGCACAAGGTGGCGGCAACTCACCCAAAATTTGCGTTTTTGTTATATTCCAACATAATCAGGAATGTTGCTTTTGAGTTTTTTTTGTTATCAACTCACCCAAAATTGTCTAATCATGTTTCTCGTGAGCACCTACCATCTTTGCTTTCTGAATTGGCCTTTGCTATTTCCAATAGAACCCACAAAAACTGTATACTTATTGGCCGTCACCTATACATGCAGAAGCATTTATTGATTGTATGTGAATTGCAAGCAAACCTATACGAATTCCATAAATTCAATAGAGAATCTGAGGGAGTTTTGCCCAATATCCGACCATTTCTTTATCTAGATTAGCCATGTTGTACACGATTTTCAATCCCGTGGATCCTGCGGTAATCGATCTTGTTCTTGAGGAACTTTCAGAAGGTAATGGTCTCCGACGGCGTTTTCGCAAGGGTTTGGGGTCGAGCCGTCACCAGCAAAATCCTGGGCGAGCCATTGATTCAGGAAAATTGAATTTTGTTTCGATTTTTTAGGGATATTGGACTGTGTTCAGATTATATTAGACTTTGGATTATAGTATATGTGCAGTATATCTATGATATATGTAAATTGTATGATCACAGCAGCATATGTTCAATATATTAAAAGATTTTTTTGTACACTGTTCAGTATATTTCATGTATTAGAAAACGATTTTGATAAAGCATAAATTGATTTTTTTTTCGTATATGTATGGTTTATATTCGGTATATTTTCGGTATATGATAAAAAATTCAGTATATTTTCGGTATATGATAAAAAAATTTATCGCGAGACATAATTTTTATGTATAAAATCAATTTATATCTAGCATAAACTGATTGCAATGTATACTGAATATATACTAACATAAACGCAATATATACCACTTGACAACTGCGCGAATTAAGGAATTCCAGTTGCGCACATATACTGAATATATACTAACATAAACTCAATATATACCACCTGACAGCTGCGTGAATTAACGCGCGAATTAAGGAATTAAATTAGTTTTAGGTACATATGCAATTAAATTTATAGTAGCTACAAAATCGCAAATAAATCTAAATCTAGTAGGATAAGCAAACAAAGAAAGACAACCCTTGTTTAAATTTCAGCCTCCGTGTTCGCTTTCTTAGTAACAAATATTTGGAGCAATACCAATCAACTCTCCCAAAACCAACAAATTTGGGCTTAGATGCAGTACAAATTCCTCTATTTTGTGCGTGTACTATCATGATCAAGAGTTGCAGTGAGATGATAAAGCTGCGTGCACCATCATGATCAGATGTATAAACTGCTCGACAATAGAATGATAATGGAATGAGGGGCTGTAATGGTGACCATTATTATTAGCATCAATACAACTTACATTTTATTGTTGTCTGCAAATGTTTATAAATATCGGACGTGAAAATGCACCACATCGATAAAATCGATTATTATTTCTTCATAAACGAGAAGAATCTGATGCAAGCAGTTGCAAGAGACAAAGTCTAGGCCCCAGATCCAGCTAAACGCCTCTTTGTTGCATTCGAGACGGAAACTTGGCCCAATTTATCCTTTTCTTCTGTTATTATTCGCTCTCTCAGTGGCATGTAGGGACGTAGCCACACACCCGTGTACACCTGAAAATACAGTCAATAATAATTATATGCA
>BKCP01008015.1:81981-126894 GCA_008636005.1 Striga asiatica | reverse complement strand
CAGAAAATAATTAGACTATGGAATTCATATTCATTTAATATTAGGTCTTTAACATTAAATGTCTCCCACTAATTTAATTAGAACCCTAGTTTAATTATGAAAATCTAATTTTCATAGTGGGCTTGAAGTCCAATAAAAATATTTCATGTCCCAATTTTATGATGCCACCATGAAACAATTTTATCGGTAGTCAACTTTTTGACAATTGTATCTTTATACAACCTTCAAGATATTTTGCCTCACCTTTCCTTATATACCTCAATTTTATGACCATATATATTACTCGGTGTCAAATCAAACCCATCAAAACTTTCATGATAACGGCCCACCAGAATGTCCCACGACTCATGGTCAACACAAAGAGGAATCCGTCTCACGAGTATCAATATACTTAGTAGGGATCACAGCTTTCGACATAGAATCATCCCACGACTCGTGGCCAATGATAAAACATCGTAGCATCTCATGTCATCTACTTTTGATGGAAGGCCGGGATTAATAAGTTCCAACTTATTTTTATCCATTATTGATTTGATATTGAATTAATCAAATTAATCCGTTTGGGTTCCTTGATCTCATCGATTACCATCTTTACGTTTATTTACCAGTTTCAGTCATCTAATGAAACGAAAGCGTAAATAAACCTAACATACATCTAATGCATGGTGGGATGATCATGTCCTTTCCTATTCGATCCATTCGAGCCAAAATGGATCTTTGCATATGTACGTGATAAGACAAATAATAGAACTACTTCTATTACATTTATTCTATCTACCCGTACAAGCACAGGCCTTCGAGATTACAACTTGTAAAATTACCCACACATGCGTGGGCCTTTGTCATCGAACGGTCTCCACCTTGATCTAATCTCTAACGATACAAAATTTAAAATTTTACAAATTTCATCTCAAGAGACTCGCAGGTCTCGATAAATTACATTTCTTCAATCATATTGAAAACATAATTAAACATCCATTCATTCATTCAATCATATTGAAAATGAAAACATCCATTCAAACATAATGAATATGAGGCTCATGATCATCCCTAAAACATTCATCTAATGAAATGAACATAAAATATCAATTTATGAGTCACACGACTCGTGTGAGCACGTCACACGACTCGTGTGAAAAATACGAATTGAAAATCAAAATTTTTCCCAGACTCACACGACTCGTGTGGCTCGTCAAACGACTCGTGTGAGCTCACACGACTCGTGTGACAAGGTCACACGACTCGTGTGAAAATCACGAAGCTAAAATCAAAATTTTTCTTCATGCCACACGACTCGTGTGACAAGGTCACACGACTCGTGTGGCTTAAAAACGATTTTTAATTTTATAATTAATATTTTTATCATATAAAAAATTAATTATATTGCTTATCTCATAAGTCTTAACAAATCAAAATCTGTTTTAAAGACGATAACCGTGGCTGTGATACCACTGTTGGGTTCGATAGTACCGTACGGGCTTTAAGCAGCGGAATTTAAAATTTTTCAAAATAAGTATTTATCGAATAAATACAACACCCATACATACTAATTGCGAATTAATTGATCGTCATCTTTAAAACATGCATCACATACAAATTTTGATTTGTTATAATAAAGTAAATACAAATACAAATAAATAGTATTTACCGAGTAGTTCTTGAACTCCTTCAATTTAACCGAAGTGGATTGTGGGAATCGGTTCCCGGTTTGTAACGTCAACGGATTGAGGTTACTCGCTTGAGGAATCCAAGTGTCTTCCCTCTAATCGTATCCACCCTATGAAGCCCGGTTCCGACTACCTTCCTTCGCTAGTAGGAATGTCTCGGTTTTCTCGTATAGGAATATATATATATATATATATAATTTGGGAATTTCCAAGAACACTTTCTTGAAATATATGAAGAACACTTTCTTCTCTCTTTGAATTTCTCACAAAATCACTTAGCATAATTTGCAAACATTTTGCATCTATTTATACTAAACATTTTAGCATAAAATAATCAATATTTAGTAATATTAAATAAAATCTGATTTTATTTAAAAATCATATTACTAACTATTGACTTTATATATAATAAACAATGTTAAGTAGTTCAAACAACCATCTAACCACCATTTATTATATTCATTTTATTATTTTAATCCTTAAATCATATTTAAAGATAAAAATAATAATATAATAATAAATCTTGAGAATCTATTCCAAGACTTTATTATTATATTCATTTCCCAATTTTCATCCATATTATAATAATCATATTATTATTATTTTGGATTTGAAATTTAAAATCCTATTTTAAAATTCAACTTTATTAATTTAGTAATTACTTTAATTACTAAAGTAATATCCAAAATGTAATTAATCAATCTTATTGATTAATATATTCCTTTAATTGACATCTAATCAAATTAGATATTTATCAATTAATTCTAACCATTAGAAATACAATCTTTACCTTTGTTCATAATTAGTGTGACCTTTTAGGTTCACTATTAATACTAGTAGTGGGTTTACAACACTTTGTAATTTGAGTTAAATCTTATTAACTCTTATTCAAGAATTAACCCCTTAATTCATGAACCCACATATCATGGTAACACCTAGCAAGTATCATGAATCTAGTATTAAGTGAATAGCGAGTAAACCTATTCCGATTACAACTCCATACATGTAAAATCCTTTCGACATCTAATTTCCCGATTAAGTCTTGGGTATGATTTTGTCGAAACCCAAATTGACTTAATAACTATGATTCTATTTCATGTTTATTAACCCGGTTATGAATCACTATTCATCTCTGCCTTGGCCAAGGACTTTGGATTAATAACTATGAAACACATAGGAAATTCACTTATCTTCATAAGTGTCGAATCCTTTATTGGCCACTAACAAACTTCCATACATATTAACATAATACCCAACTTATCCCTTTAAACGATAGTGCTAGCTACCAAAAGGATAAATCAAAGTAGAATGTAATATGCACAAAGTTACCATTGTGCCTCAAGTCTTAGGATTAGTCATGTACTATTGTAACATGAAAATTCTTATTCGACTGAATAAATTCTTCATTAAGAATTTTCATACGGTCATGTTCAGTGAACTTGTTCTCTAACAAGCACCCACATAAATGTACTTACGTCTTACGCTAATGTTGATGGAATGCAACATTCTTGTCCAACAAGCATACAAACTATGTGCAAGTCTTTTATGGATTATTCGATATCCCATCTCGAAACATCCATCGACTTGGAACTGCATTTAAGATCACGGCTTTCAAGGTATGTTCCATGATCACCATCTCTATGCGCAACCATACCTTATAACCATAAGTGATCTAGGAATTTTATCTTAAGTGCAATTATAAGATAAATGCTTTCTCTTAAGATAAAGAAATGCCTTATTCATAATATAATTCCAATTGACTGTATTTACAAGTAGAATACGTCCAATTAGATTGGAACGCCGGGTACCCTACTCTAACAGAGTCGGGATCAGAATCTAGAAAAAGAAACGAAAGAAAAGTCGATTAAGCGAAGAGAAGTCAGCATGAAGAAAGAATTAACACTAATAGAAGAAAAGTCGACTCGACGAAATCATCACAAATCGAGTCAGGAGATAAAGAAGTGACGAAGAAATGGATTCAAGGAAGGGAACCGCGGAATAGTGCTCGACCTAGTGAAGACGAGAAGGGAATAATGCATGTCGACACGTCTAACATAAAACGACTTAAAGACAAACCCGACTCCCGTGATAAAAACAGAGGGAGGCAAGGTAATAGCAAACAGAAAACCCAAGAAGATCTCTAAGCGAAGAAGATCTAACCCAAAGAATCGCACAAAAAATAATAAGAACATGAAGAACACGCAGAGGCACTCCAGATCAGAGAAACCCAGAAAAGCGCAAAAAATCAAGAAAAAAAAGAGAGAGCAGGAAGTATAAAGAGCATAATACTTACACATGATTGTCGTTGAAAGTCTTAGAAGTTGTGGTCACCGGAGAATGGGTTGTCTATGGAGTTCGGAAACGCTTTATTGCCGGAAGAATTCGAAAGCTCAGGAGAGTTTGAGAAAGTGAAAAGTGATTCTGGATTGATGAGAGAGATATTTATACAGGGTAAAGGAGGACCTTAACCCTTGGATCCAATTAAAATCAACGGTTCGGATGAATCGCAGAATTCGAGGCGGCGGAATTGAAATGATGTAATAAGTACAAATTTGAATTTCGAAATTCGAAAAAAGGTGGGAAGTGACAGGCTGTCAGAACTATCCAGAAGAAGATGACAATGATGTCTTACAAATAGCAATGCAGAAGACGAGGGTCTCGACATCAAGGAGCGACTGACGAGAGAAGAAATCGATAACCAAATTTACTCTTAAGCAGTCGACTGCTTAGAGTAATTTCTGGGGGGGACTAGATGATATAGCCATATAAGGATAATCCGGTTTAGAGGCTCCTCACTCGACCGAGGAACTATCAGAACGACTAGTACATCGACATGTTCCGGTCGATGTACTCAAATCGACTTTCCTAAAGACAATTCTACCAAGAGCAACCAAGAGAAGGCAGGAATCGGTCTAGTCGACTCTCGTAAGTCGACTTTGGTCTATCGACCTCTACTAGTCGACATCAACGGAAGGACAGCAGGAGCCTAACTCCTGGCCATCCCAGTATCCTAAGTCGACTTCCATTAGTCGACTCCACTATGAAGATTCCAGAGACGACTTCATCACAGAAACCAAGCGTAACCTCCGAAATCATATATTCATAAGTCGACCTCTTAACTCTCGAGGTCGACTCCATACATCTCGAGGACCAAAGTAGTGAAGACGATTCACTACACTTGCAACCTGTCCAAAGCTCTACACATTACAAAGGATAAGAGGGAATCTGGCGATGACTCAGCAACAAAAGGGAGACGAATCGACAGGGGCATTTTGGGCACTTCAAGTAGGTATTCACTCCTATATAAAGGAGGCGAGGTAACCCAAACCCTAACTCTCATTCATTCTCACTCTCCCCCATAGCTGCTGCGCAGCCTCTCTTCATCCCTCTTATACTGACTTGAGCGTCGGAGGCTCTACGCCGGAAACACCTCCGGCTTTGAGTTTTTGCAGGTATTCTTGCGGTCTAACAACGGTTTCAAGGCGGTTCAAGCAGATCTGAGCTCACAACTACCGGTTTACTTCGGATCTAGAAGTAGACCCATCAACAACAAAAATGGATTATCATAATATACAATCTGACTATGAAATCGGATCAAAAGACAAAGTTTGTCAAACAGTAAGTTCAGCGGAATATAGCGTGGCAAAATAAAACAACACAATATTTAACTTCGATCCACCCGTCAACTTCACAGCTCCGGACCGACTTCATGACCTGAAAAGATTTTATAAAAATGGGGCGTGAGTACCACTGTACTCCGTAGGAACTCATACTAAAGTAAACAGCAATAATAATAGTAACATCATGATCAAAAGCATATAACATAACCGTGAATTTCCTGGTCAACAGTATAAACCGGACCGGGATCCGTGAATCTACCGGCTGCCATGATAATAATGACAATGATGATAACAATGATTGCCGGAATCCATGTGCACATACTAGTGGTAGATGACGCCACTAGAACTTAGAACGGAATTATGGCAACCTGAACCGGCCAACATCCATTCCAAGCGGAAAACATAATTGACATACCTTGAACATGATATCGTAATTATAATCAATGTAATACCCAGTCTGAGTCCCCACCTGTACTGAAGATATGAAACTGGAAGTGCTGATAGTCGTGAACTGAACAAACTGTACCATAATATAAACAATTACTAAGTACTATGCTCAGATCAATAAATTTAACTGTTAAGATGCTCGACTCGACTTAATATGATGTCCGGATATGACGGAAACATTAAGGGTTCACAAAATATCTTTAAGTCCGGAAATTACACTGATATGCTTAATTGATCTGGTTCGGCTCGGAAAATAATTTAAATTTCAGAATGAGATTCGGACTGAAAATTACGAACCAAAACAGACTGAATTGTCGACTAAACCGGCCGGTTCACTAACTGGATGAACCGGGTCAGCTGGAACGGACCAATTGGACCACCGGTTCACACTAGACCGGGTGGTCACGGGCTGGCCGGGCTTGGTCCCGTGCCGGGCCTGTTGGGGCCATGGCACGGCACTGGACACGGGCTAGGTGCGACTGGCCTTGGCACTAGGTGCTGCTGGGCGCGGGTAGTGCAGCTGGTACTGGCCCTGGCACTGGCCGGGCGCGAGGGACGCGGGGTAGGCGCGTACCCGGGCTAACTGGGTACTGGGCGTGCGGCTGGCACGACCCAGGTGCGACTGGCGCGAGAAATGACACGGCCAGACATGACTCGTGCGTCTCGGGTGCGACTATGGCTTGTCAGGGCGCTGCTGGGCGACCCTGGGCACGCGGGCGTGCTGTTGGGCACGTCCCGGGCCAACTGACTGCTCGGGCGTGCGGCTGGGCACGTCCCGAGGCCCCTGAACCCTACCCGGGTTCACTGAGGCATGGTATGACACACTCGGGTGCGCTGTTGGCACGACCCGAGGACACTGTGCGTGGCACAGGCGACTGGCGCGGGGTCGCGCATACATGACCCTGGGACAGCATGGCCGCTAGGTGCGGCGCATGTCCGTGACCGGCCCTTGCCGGCCTTGCGGCTACTTACCTTGATCAAAATGACATCCTTTGACATGATTAACATATTTATATGTACATGAGTCTGAGGGTCATGATAAGAACATGAAAATTGATTTTATTTAACATGACGGGCCACGACGTGCGCGATAGGCGCGTCCGACGGCCCTAACGTGTACCCTCGACCAAACTTTGAAATTTTCTCGTGCAACATGAGTTAATGGACAATAATTTATCATTTAAAGGCTGTTGGAACATAAATGTCCCTAACAAAGTTGATCACAATGAAAGATACCCTAGTAGGGTAAGACACGGCCCGTGGGCGCGTGCTACGTGCACGGTCCACTCCCTTTGGCCATTTCATCAACAAATCGACAACTTATCTCGGGCTATCTTTTAAGAATGAACATTTAACATTAAATAATGACTAATAATGCATGGTTTGCTCGAGAGAAGTCGACTACATAAAAAGATGTTATAATATGGCCTAAAATGCACACCCGAGAGCATTTTTGAAGATTACATGAACTTAGACCCATAATTTGAACTTGGTATGATACAAGTAACATCATAATAGGGTTAGAATCATATTACCCTTTGATTGCCCGAAGAAAATTGACAAGAAATTGGTGTTGGTTCGGACCATTTCTCTTCCCTTGCGCGCGTACGGTAAGTTGGATTAAAATATCTTAATCTTGTTTATTGTTTGCTTAAGAGTTGCTTAGGAATTAGCTTAGCTTATAAGATGAAATATGTCCAAACGTTGGACTTCATAGGCGGTGAAATGAATGAAAATGCAAGGTAAAATGCTCGGCCAATGGGCTCGTGCCATTTGCCGATCCCTAGGGCCACGAGGTGGACTTTTGGTTGCTTAGTCACTACTTATTTGGCACGAAGGGCCACTTGTGCTAGGGATGATAAACATTCACGTGATTTGTCTCAAATTTCCGTCCATTTGAATTCATTAAGCATTTAAGCACGCTTAGGGCTCGATTATGCGTGATTACCCTAGATTAAGGCCATGAGAAGAAAATTAAGCACCCTAGCCGTGCCATGATCAATGTTTAAGGACATATGATAGTAGAATGATTACTTAGGCTTAAAATGAACATAATTGAGGTACTTAAGGAACCATTAAGTATGATTATGCATATGATTACGCACGATTAGCGCAAGATTAGCACATTTATCGCTCGATTAAATATGATTTAATTCGATAATATTTTTATCGGGCGATTGAACATAAATTGACTTATACTTTGAATATTTAATGATCCCGAGAATGATATGAACATTACGAACTAAGTACGTAATTTACATTAAGTCAAAATGGGCTATTACAATCTGCCCTCCTTAAAATATTTCCGTCCTCGGAAATATCAAACTGAACACCTATACATGATACATGAGAAATATATACATCAAAACTGAAAATCAGGAAAACGGGCGCGAATATCAGCTTCTCGCTCCCAAGTGGCACCGTGGCAATCCCACTGAATACGAACAAGGGGAATCTCGCGATTCCGGAGTCGACGAACCTCTCGGTCCAAAACGGCTACCGGTTTCTCCTCATAAGATAAGTCTGGCTGAATCTGAATATCGGTATGCTGAAGAATATGATCTGGATCGCACACGTATTTACGTAATATGGACACATGAAAGACATTATGAACATTGGATAATTCAGGAGGTAAAGCTAAACGGTAAGCAACTTCGCCCACTCGTTCGAGAACTTCGAACAGGTCAATATAACGAGGATGCAACTTTCCTCCCTTTCCGAATCGAATGATCCCTCGGAATGGACGAACTTTAAGGAAGGCTCACTCCCCAACTTCAAATTGAATATCGCGTCTATGTTGATCGGCTGACGATTTCTGCCGACTCTGAGCCGCCTGGAGTCTTTGTCTGATCAACTCCACGTCTGCCGCCGTTTCCGCGATCCTGCTCGGACCAAATATTCGGCGTTCACCGACGTCGTCCCAATAAAGAGGGGAACAACATTTACGACCGTATAGTGCTTCATAAGGAGCCATTTGAATAGAAGAATGATAACTGTTATTATAAGCAAATTCACATAATGTTAATAACGACTCCCACTTAGCACCCCTGTCAACAACCAAAGATCGCAACATATCTTCCAGTGTTTGAATAGTCCGCTCGGATTGTCCATCAGTCTCTGGATGATAAGCGGAGCTAAACTCTAATCTCGTGCCCATCGTCTTGTGCAAACTTTCCTAAAATCTGCTAGTGAATCTGGGATCTCTATTTGACAAAATAGTAACAGGCACTCCATGGAGTCGAACAACTCCCTCGGTATAAATCTCGGCTAGTTTGTCCAAAGACATATTCATCGATACTGGCATGAAATGAGCAACCTTAGTCAACCTATCCACCACGACCCAGATAGCATCGTGATGTTTAGATGACTTCGGTAGCCCTGTAACGAAATCCATCGTGACTTCCTCCCACTTCCACTTCGGAATCTCGAGTGGTTGCAGAAGGCCCAAGGGACTCTTGTGTTCTGCTTTGACTTGTTGACAGGTTAAACATTTTCTTACAAAGTCGGCAACGTCCTTCTTCATTCCACGCCACCAGAACGATCTCTTCAAGTCATGATACATCTTCGTACTTCCCGAATGAGCTAAATAAGGTGCGGTATGAGCTTCAGATAAAATTTCATTCCGCAACGCTTCGACTTTCGGCACCACGATTCTGCCTCGAAATTCTAAGGCTCCATCCGAACTCAACTGGAAACCTTCGACACCTTCGGCACGGATTTTAGCAGTAATAACACGAATAAATTCATCAGACATCTGTTCCTGCCGGATTCTCTCCCTTAACGTTGGTTGAACCTGCATAGCACTAACACTCCCTATAATCGCCGTAGGAAGTGCATCAACAACCTGAATTTGCATCCGAGCGAATTCTTGGATAAGATGATTCTGCTGAGTAACAACGTAAGTCAAATCACCCTTCACCTTACGGCTTAGGGCATCAGCAACAACGTTTGCTTTCCCCGGATGATATTGATTGGTACAATCATAGTCTTTCACAAGTTCTAACCAACGCCGTTGTCGCATATTGTGCTCCTTCTGAGTAAAAATATATTGCAAGCTCTTATGATCAGTGAAAATTTCGCATTTGCCGCCATGTAGATAATGTCGCCAAATCTTGAGGGCATGTACCACTGCTGCAAGTTCCAAGTCGTGTGTAGGATAATTCTGTTCATGCGGCTTTAATTGACGAGAGGCATAAGCAACGAACTGGCCATCCTGCATTAGAACACATCCCAAACCCTGTCTCGAGGCATCACTATAAATGGTGAAACTCCGAGTAGGATCCGGTATAATTAATACGGGTGCATTGGTCAATTTCCTCTTGAGCTCCTGAAAACTGGACTCACAACGATCAGTCCACTTGAATGTGACGGACTTCCTCGTCAATTGAGATAATGGGAGGGAAATTTTGGAAAATCCCTCAATAAACCTGCGATAGTAACCCGCCAAACCGAGAAAACTGCGAACCTCGGATGGATTCTTGGGTCTGGACCAATTTTGAATAGCAGATATCTTGGATGGATCAACCTCGATACCTGCCTGCGTGATAACATGACCAAGGAAAGTAACTCGCTCGAGCCAGAATTCGCATTTGGAGAATTTTGCATATAACTTTTCTCGCCTAAGGGTTTCAAGAACAACCCTCAAGTGCTCCTCGTGTTCCTTCTGGCTCTTCGAGTAGATCAAAATATCATCAATAAAAACAATAACAAACTGATCAAGATAAGGGTGAAATATACGGTTCATCAAGTCCATGAATACTGCCGGGGCATTACTGAGCCCAAACGGCAATACTACGAACTCATAGTGACCGTAACGCGTACGAAATGCAGTTTTTGGAATATCTGACTCTTTGATTCTCAGCTAGTGGTAGCCTGAACGGAGATCAATCTTAGAAAATACACAAGCTCCCCTCAGCTGATCAAATAAATCATCGATTCTGGGAAGCAGATACTTATTCTTGATAGTTAACCGGTTAAGATCCCGGTAATCAATACACATGCGCATGGATCCGTCCTTCTTCTTGACAAAAAGAACGGGTGCTCCCCAAGGTGAAACACTCGGCCGAATGAAACCGAGTTTAAGTAATTCCTGAATTTGCGTCTTTAACTCCTGTAACTCCTTCGGCGCCATGCGGTATGGTGCTTTGGACACAGGACCGGCCCCTGGAATAAGATCAATAGAGAACTCTACCTGCCGGTTAGGTGGTCCTCCTGGAAGTTGGTCTGGAAACACGTCCACGAACTCACGAACAATAGGAATATCGTGAAGTGTTCGTGCTTTCGGTTCATCGCTGACAAGACTCACAAGATAACCCTGACAATCATTACGCCACAACATTTTTCTGGCTTTCGCCATAGAGATAACATGTGGTAAAGTACGAGTCTTGGAGCCATAAAAGATAATAGAATCATCTCCCGAAAGATAAAGAGTAATCTCCCGGTCGTGACATCGAATATCTGCATGAAACTATGTCAACCAATCCATGCCGAGAATGAGGTCGAAATCCCTCATCTCGAGAACATAAGCTTCGATAGGCAAGACACGTCCACCGATAGAAAGGCTAAGATTGGTTGCTTTAGCATTAGTTACCAGATCTTCCCGAGGCTAGACTCACCTCGAGAGGATCGATAGCAGGGATAGTATGAACCCCAATGGCGTCAAGATATCGTCGTGAAATGAAAGAGTGTGTTGCACCGGTATCGAATAAAGCGAAAACAGGAACATCATTAAGTATAATCATCCCAGACATAGTACCTGGGTGTTGAGCTGCTTCCGCTTGATCGACTGCATAGACACGCGCTGGCTGTCTCCCGCGTGGCTGTTGCTGAGGCTGTCTCGGTGGCTGCTGTCTGGGCTGCTGAGGTTGTTGTTGCGGTTGAGGTTGTTGATGCTGTTGTTGAGGTTGTTGTTGCAGTCGTGGACAATTAGGTCGGATGTGACCAGGCTGTCGGCAGTAGTAGCAAGTGTTCTGGCCCATCAAGCAATCTCCGCGGTGAATCTTTCCACAAGTGGGGCAAGGTGGTATAGGTTGCTGCTGTCGCTGACGGTTCCTGCGGTCATCTGGGCCTCTCCTGTTCTTCCTCTTGTTCTTGTACCTCTGTTGTGGGGCGGCTGCGGGTTGAACATTTGGTATTGAGGATTGAGTGGAGGAAATCGGCTGAAGACGATCATGATTGGCTTCCCTTCGTATGCTGGCATCAATCTCCCCTGCAATGGTGACGGTACGGGCATAGGACTGAACTCCATGGCCCACGATGTTGTGACGGACTACTGGAATAAGCCCGTGGATAAAACGTCTCGTCCTTGTTGCTTCTGTGGTCATCAAGTCAGGTACAAAAGCTCCAAGTCGAGTGAATTCTCTTTCATACTCGTCCACTGTCCGAGTATCTTGTTTAAGCGCCAAAAATTGACGCTCCATTTCAGCTTTATAGTAAGGGGGATAATACTTATCGTGAATTAACTCCTTGAACATGTCCCACGTGCAGTTTTCTTTTTCTCCAGGATGCATACCCCAGTAGGCGTGCCACCAAAGTCGTGCGTCACCGGTTAATTGGATTTGTGCGCATAACACGCGATAACGCTCAGGACAGTCCATGACCTCGAAAATCGTTTCAAGGCCCTGGACCCAATCGTCGACAATGCGGGGATCTCCCTGACCGGAGAACTTCTCTGGACGATAGCCGCGAAACTGCGCGACTACCTCGGATTGTGAAGGTTCACGATGAGCCGAACTTCTATGAGTCGACATCTGAATATTGAAAGAGTTTGATATGATTAAGTATAAGAATAAGATATATTATCTGATTTATAGGACATACAAATTTCTTGACGAGTTGTCAATTCTATCATGAACATTTTAGGCTGTAAACCCTGAACATGATTCGAGCACCTTAACTAGTCCATAACAGTGATTTCCATAACATATCTGAGCATAGGCATAGTAAATTGTTTATAATTTAAAACATGTATCAGCACTTACCCGGTAGTCGGCGGAGTGTAAACTTGACGTGATCGAATATTTGAAAATTTTTTACTTTTAAAACCATTCAGAGACACAGAAACGTGCTCTGATACCAATTGTAACGCCCCGCCCTAACTTAATTATCAGAGTGCGATTATAAGACATCTTTTTAAAATAGTTTGAGAAAATGATTTGGAGCGTTACTAAAACATTTATTTTATCTTTAAAAATCCGTTGTGATCGTTTAAAATTTACAACAAAAACGGATTATCATAATATACAATCCGACTATGAAATCGGATCAAAAGACAAAGTTTGTCAAACAGTAAGTTCAGCGGAATATAGCGTGGCAAAATAAAACAACACAATATTTAACTTCGATCCACCCGTCAACTTCACAGCTCCGGACCGACTTCATGACCTGAAAAGATTTTATAAAAATGGGGCGTGAGTACCACTGTACTCCGTAGGAACTCATACTAAAGTAAACAACAATAATAATAGTAACATCATGATCAAAAGCATATAACATAACCGTGAATTTCCTGGTCAACAGTATAAACTGGACCGGGATCCGTGAATCTACCGGCTGCCATGATAATAATGATAATGATGATAACAATGATTGCCGGAATCCATGTGCACATACTAGTGGTAGATGACGCCACTAGAACTTAGAACGGAATTATGGCAACCTGCACCGGCCAACATCCATTCCAAGCAGAAAACATAATTGACATACCTTGAACATGATATCGTAATTATAATCAATGTAATACCCAGTCTGAGTCCCCACCTGTACTGAAGATATGAAACTGGAAGTGCTGATAGTCGTGAACTGATCAAACTGTAACATAATATAAACAATTACTAAGTACTTTGCTCAGATCAATAAATTTAACTGTTAAGATGCTCGACTCGACTTAATATGATGTCCGGATATGACGGAAACATTAAGGGTTCACAAAATATTTTTAAGTCCGGATATTACACTGATATGCTTAATTGATCTGGTTCGGCTCGGAAAATAATTTAAATTTCAGAATGAGATTCGGACGGAAAATTACGAACCAAAATAGACTCGAATTGTCGACTAAACCGGCCGGTTCACTAACTGGATGAACCGGGTCAGCTGGAACGGACCAATTGGACCATCGGTTCACACTAGACCGGGTGGTCACAGGCTGGCCGGGCTTGGTCCCGTGCCGGGCCTGTTGGGGCCATGGCACGGCACTGGACACGGGCTAGGTGCGACTAGCCTTGGCACTAGGTGCTGCTGGGCGCGGGTAGTGCGGCTGGTACTGGCCCTGGCACTGGCCGGGCGCGAGGGACGCGGGGTAGGCGCGTACCCGGGCTAACTGGGCACTGGGCGTGCGGCTGGCACGACCCAGGTGCGACTGGCGCGAGAAATGACACGGCCAGACATGACTCGTGCGTCTCGGGTGCGACTATGGCTTGTCAGGGCGCTGTCGGGCGACCCTGGGCACGCGGGCGTGCTGTTGGGCATGTTTCGGGCCAACTGACTGCTCGGGCGTGCGGCTGGGCACGTCCTGAGGCCCCTGAACCCTACCCGGGTTCTCTGAGGCATGGTATGACACACTCGGGTGCGCTGTTGGCACGACCCGAGGTCACTGTGCGTGGCACAGGCGACTGGCGCGGGGTCGCGCATACATGACCCTGGGACAGCATGGCCGCTAGGTGCGGCGCATGTCCGTGACCGGCCCTTGCCGGCCTTGCGGCTACTTACCTTGATCAAAATGACATCCTTTGACATGATTAACATATTTATATGTACATGAGTTTGAGGGTCATGATAAGAACATGAAAATTGATTTTATTTAACATGACGGGCCACGACGTGCGCGATAGACGCGTCCGACGGCCCTAACGTGTACCCTCGACCAAACTTTGAACTTTTCTCGTGCAACATGAGTTAATGGACCATAATTTATCATTTAAAGGCTGTTGGAACATAAATGTCCCTAACAAAGTTGATCACAATGAAAGATACCCTAGTAGGGTAAGACACGGCCCGTGGGCGCGTGCTACGTGCACGGTCCACTCCCTTTGGCCATTTCATCAACAAATCGACAACCTATCTCGGGCTATCTTTTAAGACTGAACATTTAACATGGTTAATAATGCATGGTTTGCTCGAGAGAAGTCGACTACATAAAGAGATGTTATAATATGGCCTAAAATGCACACCCGAGAGCATTTTTGAAGATTACATGAACTTAGACCCATAATTTGAACTTGGTATGATACAAGTAACATCATAACAGGGTTAGAATCATATTACCCTTTGATTGCCCGAAGAAAATTGACAAGAAATTGGTGTTGGTTCGGACCCTTTCTCTTCCCTTGCGCGCGTACGGTAAGTTGGATTAAAATATCTTAATCTTGTTTATTGTTTGCTTAAGAGTTGCTTAGGAATTAGCTTAGTTTATAAGATGAAATATGTCCAAACTTTGGACTTTATAGGCGGTCAAATGAATGAAAATGCAAGGTAAAATGCTCGGCCAATGGGCTCGTGCCATTTGCCGATCCCTAGGGCCACGAGGTGGACTTTTGGTTGCTTAGTCACCACTTATTTGGCACAAAGGGCCACTTGTGCTAGGGATGATAAACATTCACGTGATTGGCCTCAAATTTTCGTCCATTTGAATTCATTAAGCATTTAAGCACGCTTAGGGCTCGATTATGCGTGATTACCCTAGATTAAGGCGATGAAAAGAAAATTAAGCACCCTAGCCGTGCCATGAGCAATGTTTAAGGATATATGATAGTAGAATGATTACTTAGGCTTAAAATGAACATAATTGAGGTACTTAAGGAACCATTAAGTACGATTATGCGTATGATTACGCACGATTAGCGCAAGATTAGAACATTTATCGCTCGATTAAATATGATTTAATTCGATAATATTTTTATCGGGCGATTGAACATAAATTGACTTCTACTTTGAATATTTAATGATCCCGAGAATGATATGAACATTACGAACTAAGTACGTAATTTACATTAAGTCAAAATGGGCTATTACAGATCGTCGCGCATGCGTGCAGCCTCCATGGTTTTTTGTAGGCTTCGTGACTTCTCGAGCCTAACTTCAGCAGCAAGATCCGGCTTAAGGCCCCCAATAAACGCGCCTATGAGTGCTCGTTCCGGCCAATCGCGTACATGACACGCTAAGCGTTCAAACTCTCTTTGGTAGTCCTTTAGGCTACCCGTTTGCCTAATTCATGTCAAGGCCTCATCGAAATCATAATACTCAGACGACCCAAACCTCTTGATCAGCCCCTTTTCGAACTGTCTCCACTTCAGTCGTTTGCCTTTTTTCGCATGCGACATCCATTGCCACCACGTATTCGCCTCGCCATCAAGGTAATATGCGGCGTACTTAACTCGTTCAGCCTTTGGAGTCTCGTTGAGGTCGAAATATTGAGTCGCTCGACTCAACCATGCGTCCGGATCCTCTCCCTTGAACGTGGAAAGGGCAATCTTTGGTTTCTCGACCCTTCGTTCCTTGAGGCGCCGTGAACCCCTAGACCCTTGAGACCGGTGGTCCGTCTCTTCCTCATACGCGCTGCCCTCATCCTCCGAAGATGAAGACTCCTCCGAAGATGACCCGGGTGTAGGATCTCTCGACGACCTTCGACCATGCCGTCAAAGCTTCGCAAATTCGGTGGCTATTGATTGCTCGAGCTTGGCCAATTGGTTGTATGTGGCGTGTTGACCATCTTGCACGGCCTTCACGTCGATTTTCAAGCCTTGCACGTCCTCGATCATGGAATTTAATCCGCTCTCCAACTGCTCGATCCGATCCTTATGCGAGTTCGTCATTTTTTATTTTTTTTGGAATCAAAAGGAAAAATTCGAAAGAAAGAAAAATTTGAAAGAGAAAGGAAAAGGTTAACTTGATACACGATCAAACACTCTCAATGAAAGCACCAATGATGAGAGATCGTGTATCCGCTCAACTCGATTTGCCGTGAAACCCGCGCCGACGCCTTGGTCTCGAAGCGATAAGTTGCTAATACGCGCGCCGACGCCTTCGTACTTCGCGATAGGTGTGAAGAAAATCGGATGTTGGTCCTATTTCTAGCACGATTTTGTATGTAAATCACACACGAGATTTGGTGACCGAAACGATCGATTTTTCTTATTACCTGGATTATTAAAATTGAATGACAATGGGTAGTATTTATAGGGACTAAGTAGATCTAATCCTACACAAACTAGAATTCTAAACCATGAAAGAGAATAAACTCCTAAGGAAACTAAATATCCTAATATCTAATAATTAATTAACTAAATAGGCACATGCCTTTATTCAAGATCTCCTAACCAAACTAGAGTCCTAATTATGCTAATAAAATCGGATCCCCCTCTCTTGCTTGCGCCGCACGCCGGTCCAAACCCTAGCCGCTCGACGCTAAGCCTTGTCCTCCTCGGCATCGATCCCGTGCGCGCCCCATGCCGCCTCTTGCGCGTACTCCCCTGTCGCGCCCCGCGCGTGTCTGCCTATCACGTCTTTCGCTATCCCGCGAGCTCGTGCATTGTCGCGTCGCGCGTGTTCACCCTTCTCACGCGTGGCCCGCACATTGGCCCCCTTGCTCTAGATCGTTCGTCCCTAGCTGGTCGCGATGCGTGCTGTCCACCCAACATCCTCCCCTCGCACACCGCCCGATCTTACCGCCACGCTACTCGCGGGCTCGTGTGTCGCCCCTCGTGCTCTCCCGCGCGAGTTCCCTGTCGCGTGGCCTTCCCTCGCGCGCTGCTGGCCTGCGCGCCTCATCCCTGGGCCTACGCGTATTGCCTGTGCGCGTACCGTGCGCCCGTTTTGCGCGCGTCATTTTACGCGCGTACGTGCCCTCTTTTTACGGCCTCTCGGCCTGTCCTGA
The DNA here is from genome assembly GCA_008636005.1 of Striga asiatica. NCBI lineage: Eukaryota > Viridiplantae > Streptophyta > Magnoliopsida > Lamiales > Orobanchaceae > Striga > Striga asiatica. The sequence goes on along the minus strand of BKCP01008015.1, from coordinate 109,288 downwards.
CGGCTTACGCACATTTCCCCTTGGTCATCGTAGGCCTCGTCCTCGGGCTCGAATGGGTCAATGACCACATTCTCATCATGATGGCACGAACGTTTTGGGCTGTTTTGGGACCCTCGCGGCCGCGACTTATCCTTCTCCGCGGCCGCGGCGACTAAAACTGGACAGCTCGCACAACTTTGCTTCTCGGGCCCGTTTGAGTTCGTTTCAACTCGGAATTCGATTCTATTTTTTCCTGTGTGTTCCCAAAAAACTCCTCTCTTTGATTAGGCTTGCCCAACTAGTATTTTTTCAAAATCCTGTTCTCTCGAGACTTTCAACCTACACATCGACGACGACGAAAAAAAAGGAAAACGAACAAAAAACACAAGAAAGACCAAGAAGAGAGAAAATATTAAATAAACTATAAAACGACCTAAAAAACTAATTAAAACACCTAAAATGGGAGAAAAATAAAGACTAAAAGACAACGAAAAACGCAACAAAGATGGGACAAACAACTCCCCCACACTAAAACCTTTGTTCGTCCCGAACAAAAAGAAAAGAAAAGACATAAAAACAAGCATACGAGCATGGATAACGGTTTCAAATAAGACCAGCCTCAAATTAATCAACTTAGCTGAGAAACTTCCAATGACCAATCACGCATATCTCAACTACACTCGAATGCAACATTTTGAGAACACAGACGCTCAAGAATGATAATATCAAACATATATGCCTTACTCAGTTTCTTTCATAAATATGAAGTGGATACGCTCAAGTTGGTCGATCATCATGCATCAACATAAGCTTGCTTATCGTCTATTCATACTCGAAAACAATCAAAAATCATGAATGGCAAATCAAGAGGACTTCTAGGGTTGCAATAAAGGTAGTTTGCACAAGGGAAAGACCAAAATGAAGATAAAGCGGCTCAAATACACAATCAAATTCTCAAGCATCTAAATTACTCGAATGGTCCACCACATATCCAAAATCAACATGAGACTAATCATTCCCATCAAAACTCCAAGGAACACTCATACACGCTCAAGATGAAATGCAAATTAAGTACTCGACTGTCTTTCTTTTTTTTTTTTTTTTTTTTTGGAGAGTAACTTTTTCTGAACAACAACGAATCGAAAGGACAACAGTCCATAGGTTTAAACATTGGAGGTCTTCCAAGTGTCCTTCACTAGTTTCCCAATGCTCATTACCCATCAACGTGAATCGACTAGTAAGAGGAGCAGAATCCATTCGAATCGCCTTGTGAGCTCTCGTTATTATTTTTTTTTTTTAACAAGCACTCAAAATGCAACCCAAACAAGTTCTACACCTCATCAACACATATTAGAAAGCTCCGTCATCATATCAAGTATACTGTCAAATCTCAAATAATTCAATCGAATCGGTTGACAAGAAATACGGTTCAAGGCTCAACGGGCTGCTAGTGAAAATATAAGTTCAAGGGTCAATGAAAAGGGCTAAAACTAGCTATGTCAAAGAAATGCCTCAATCATTTTCACAAATCACAACTTCAATCGCTTTATTTTAAAATAGACTCAAAGCAAGTTCTAATCAACAATGATTCCGACCAATATCTCTTAAGAAACAACATAAGGGTCAAACCTCGCAAAGGGTAATTAAATGTCCAACAGAACGACACATCGAGTTCATCAAAATATACTGGTCATGATCATCATCACATCTCCTCAACATCATCAACAATCATCAACAAATCTTAAAATCCACCAAAATCCATACTCGCAAAACACACAAACTGACTCCAGAAAAAGAACTAAAATAAAACCAAAAATGAAAACAACCTAAAGGATTAAGACTTGTTCAACCATATACGCACATAATCATGTAAAAACTCCCCCACACTTAAAACCGAACAATGTCCCCATTGTCGATCATCAGTGCAAGGAAAGTTTACCCATATAATCAACCAACATAAAAGACAGAAAAACTAAAACAAAAACAAAAATAAAGAGAAAGGAAAAGATACAAACGTACAGGGCACAATGACTAGACTAGTCACTGTGAATCCGGTGGTGCGGGTGGAGGGTGGAGGTAGTCAGGCCCCGAACAGCGGTGGGCCTCTGTCACATCAAATCTCTCGCCCCATTGGGATCGGGGCAGCTCTCTGAAACTGGTCTCAGGAGGGGGAGTGTGGCTGTTGGTATAGCGTCCCATCCCGACGTGTACACGGTCCCGCAATGACCTCTTCGTGTACTTTCGCATACACACGTCCTCCGAGTTCGCCTGCGGCTTAGGCTGGGTCTCTCGAACGGAGATGGCGATGGACTCGCCCAACACTGTCATGCTCGCCGTCCCCTTCCTCACATCAATAACGGTTCTAGTGGTCGCCATGAAGGGTCGCCCGAGGAGGATGACGTGCTCCTTACCATTGTCTTGCACGTTTTCCACATCGAGCACAACGAAGTCCGCGGGGACTATCAGCTTCCCCACTCGGACGATCACATCCTCCACAATCCCTGCGGGGTGACGAAATGAACGATCTGCAAGCTGTAAACGCATCTTGGTAGGCTTCAATTCTCCGAGCCTGAGCCGATGATAAACCGTGAGTGGCATGAGGTTAATGCCTGCTCCTGGATCCAGCATGCCCAAGGTCTCTTCCCCATCCCTAAAGGCCATAGAAATCACGAAGCCTCCGGGGTCATTTTCTTTTTTCGGCAAGTTCTGTTGGAAGACACTTGCCGCTTCACACACGAGCACCTCTTCCCTACTCTCGAGCTTCTGCTTATTTGCTGCCACTTCTTTGAAAAACCTCGCATAAGCCGGTATCTTCTTCATCACGTCGGGAGGAGATAAATTGACATTGGCCTTAGCCAACATCGCATGAAGGTCTCGGATCATCTTGCGGTCCTTCTCCTCCAAAAGTCGGCTAGGAAAAGGAATCCTCAGCCTCTATGGGTTAGGGGACTTGTGCAAAGTTGGTTTGATAGGCGGTGTCCTCGAGGCCTCATCTCTTTGCTCCTTAACCACTGCCTTCTCTTCTTGCTCGGGCATAAGCACTGCAACTGAATTCGCATGCTCGGGCTGACTCGGCAACTTTTCCTTGTTCCACTCAGTCTCGATGGTCCCAACCCGTGTGGCCAGCTGTCCCACTTGCATCTCGAGGCGCTTAATGAAAGCCTCGTTGTTCATGGTTCGTTGTTTATTGTCGGCCAAAAATTGGAGGATCTTATCCATCTTCTCATCTGAGTCTGACGGGCTCGGTCTGATTTCTGGTGCTGGTAGCCGTAACATTTGTCCCCTTGGTTGTTGCTGCTGAGGGACAAAGTTGGTTTGAGGTGGCTGCTGATAGTGGTTATTAGACCAAGAGAAGCTTGGGTGGTTCCTTCACCCGGGATTGTACGTGTTCGAGTATGGGTCATTTCCTAGCCGGTTCTGATATCCTTGCACTGCATTTACCTCAACCTTGTCCCCCATAGTTTGGCTCGGCAGCCATAGGGCACACTTCCAAACTGTGTCCTTGCACTGCACATGCACCGCAAACATTCACGGGCATAGTCTGATTTGGCGAGGAACTTCTAGCATTCAGTAGCCGCATCTGCTCCGTGAGCTCGGCTAACTTATGGGCCATGACATTGCTTCCTGGACCGATCTCATTTATTGTGGACCTCTTCCCTCGGACGCTGTAATAGCCCAGTTCTGTATTAATAAAATGACAGTTTTTAGTTCCCAGTTGAACTATTTCTTTTTATTAATACTGCTCGTCTTGAGTTCCGACACCAGTTATCAGCTATTCAATTTCAGTTATTAATTCCGGTCCATTTATTTTAAATGGATTTTACTCAGTCGGAATTAATTATTCCAGCTGACGAAAAATCAGAACTGAGTATGTTTCAATAAATCGTATAAGTCGAGCCGTGTCCGGAACCGAGTCGTTCGGTCACGAGTATCGCGCCTAGTTCGCGCATAGTCAAGTCTTGTGCCCTAGCCGTGTCGAGTCTTGTTCGAGCCCTAGCTGTGCTCCTAGCCGTACTTAGAATATTTTTTGAAGTATAAGTCGACCATTTTATCGAGCCTAGTGTCCCGCACCGAGTTCGTGCCGGGTTTAGCCCTCGCGCCATAGTGCCGCGAGTCGTGCCTAAGCCGCACCCTAGTGTCGTGCCTCGTCGAGTGTGCGAGTGCCTCAAGTCATAGCCGGATGTTTTGAGAATTTTTCTAAGTGCCTAAACATCCATTTTCAGCAATGGACTAAGTCCTAGTCTCGGTCCAAGCCCATGCGCACCGAGCCCTATTAAACCGCGCCATAGCCCTCGCGCGAGTCTATCATGGCCCAAGTTGTGGCCGAGCTTCATGGGAAATTTTACTAAGTTATTTTGGATTTAGAGAGCAGCCATAATCCATTCCTCAGTGTGTGCTTTTCTTCGGCCCAAGAGTTGGCATCAATTCAACCCATGCGCAAGGACCCCGAGCCCAGCGAGCCGCGCGCCTAGGCCCAACGCCTAGCCCAAGTTCGAATGGGTTTCAAGCCCAAATGCCTAAGTTTCGACCCATATGCTGAAGGTCCAAGATGATGCGAGTAATTAAGTGATTATGAGGAGTTAATTAAGCCTAATTATGCCCTAAGATGGATTAGGAAAGTCCAAGAATCTTTGGCAATATTTTAAGGCTAAGTGAGGTGTGGGACAAGCATTATTATATTGTGTGTGTAAGTGTTGGTTCCCTCATGTGCCACCAGCCCGACCAGAGCTTTTGTCCCATCCTTTGTGCCCTGCAAGATGCTCTTTGAACTCGTGGAAATCAGTCCCAAAGCCTGCCCAAGACCCCTCAAAGTCCGCCCCAAGACCGCGCCACCCTAGGCCATGCGCATGTGGACTTTGTGCCTTGTCCCTTGTGCACCTTGTTAACTTCGCCCCTCTCTCCATATTAGGGACGTCCTCAGCATTGTCCCAACTCTTGGAGACTTTATTATCTTCAGCATAGTGAGAGCTAAGTGAGTAAACCGAGCCTAAGTGTCCAACTCCCTTGGCGCGCGCGAGAGAAGGCAAGGAGGCTTAGTCGCGACCTCAGCTTGTTCCATCCGTGAACTCTCAGTACTTAGCATCTTCCAAATGTTGTCTGGATTTTTCTAAGTGTATTGAGTTCATTTACTCAGCCACTCAAGCTTCAAGCCGAGGCTAAGTTCCTAGTGCCGCGAGATCCCCGAGCAAAGTCCATTAACTCCATTTCGACTTTTGAGCAAGGTTAGCTCGTGCCAACCATTTTTCCTAACTTATTCATGATAAAATAGGAATTATCATGTAATAAAATGATGCCATGCAAGTTCATTATATGGAGTTTCGAATTTTTGAAGTTTAGTCCCTTAAATTCGAATTTTATGATGCATGCATGATATGGCCGAGAGTAATGGCTTAAAAATCCTCAAAAATCATGTGTATAACATTGGTAAAAGATTAGCATGCTTTGAGTTCATTTGTTCGGTTATTTTGTTATGTGAAATCGAGCCATTTTTACCTCCGAACCTAAGTCTATGTGCATGCATGAATTAGCCAATGTTCTAGCCTCATTAGCCATGGTTTTTGATGCTTAGTATTCAGCCCTAAGTCAAATTATATGTTGAGCATGTTCATTTTGGTGACCTAGGGTCCATAGGTGCCATTTAGGCCCTACCAGACCGAGCCTAACCACCCGAGTTGCCCTAGCATTTCTTGGCATTTTTACATGTTATTTATCATGTTGAGTTGTTTTGGGTAGGTAGTCACCGGAATAATTGCCGGAAGTTTGGCAAAGGACCGGCAAGGGTCACCAGTCGCGCGTGTCGTGCCCGTGCCGCGTCGCAGAGGCCAGGCCGCGCCTCTGTCCGTGCCCGCGTCTAGCGTACGCGAGGCACCACAGTGATGAAGGATCGTGTGTTACGTCTAGCTCGACTCGCTCAAAACCCGCGCCGACGCCTTGGTTCCTTTGTGATAGGTTGCTAATACGCGCGCCGACGCCTTCGTACGTCGCGATAGGTGTGACGAAACTCGAATGTTGGTCCTATTCCAATCACTGTAACGAAACTTGGATGTTGGTCCTATTTCTATCACGAACTCTATGTAAACTCACAAGAGAAAACACACGAGAACTTTGAACACAATGTTCGACTCTTTTCTATTCTCATCAACCTTATTTCGAATGGTACATAGGTGGGTATTTATAGATACCAAATAGATCTAATCCTAGTCTAAATAGGACTCCTAATCTATGCAAGTAAATAATTCCTAATACTACTAAACATCTTGGGAATAAAGACTTTTCTAACAATTAAAAGACTAATAGGAAACTAATAGGCACATGCCTTTTATTTGGACTCCTAACCAAACTAAGACTCCTAACTATGCTAAGAAAATCACGCCCATATCCTTTGCTTGCTCGGCAAGTCGCCGCGTGCCAAAACCCTAGCCGTCCGTGTCGCGCCGCCTTGCAAGCCCTACTCCTAGTTGCGCGCGGTATCGAGCGCGCACGCCTTCCACGCGTTGCCCTTATCGCGCGCTTCGCGCCCTCGCCCGTTGGCCCGTGCGTGCTCGCCCCTCGCGAGAGTGCCTCGCACGTCCACTCGCTCGGTCTCACTTCCTCGATCGCTCATCGCACTGGTCGCGTCCCAGCCACGTGCGCGTGTGTCGCGCACGACCACCTCCTCGTCCCACTCGACCAGCGTCTCGCGCGTGTCTTCCATCCTCGCGCCCCGCTCGCATTCGTCCATCGGGCTCATCGTGACACCCCAATCCTCTGGCGTGTCGGTGCCATCGCAGCCATCCCAAGTGCACGCTGTCCGCCCTACATCCTCCCCTCGTGCACCATTTGCCTTAGCCCGCATGCGCTGTGCACGTCTATCCCTCGCGCACGCCTTGCACTAATCGCCCACCTTCCCGGGCAATACCTTCTCACTCTCGTCGTCGCCCAAGCCTCATGCTCATGCGCACTACTCGTCGCGCACCTCTTCTTCACCCGGCCTAGACTCGCACGCCTAGCGGCTCGGTTGCCGTGTCCTGTCGGTATACGCGCCTTAGTGCGTGCGCACACCCTCCTAGCCCGTGCCCGAGCCTTTTCTTGCCTAACCTCTCGCCATCTCTCGAGGCCATCATGGTTCTCGTCCTCGGGTTTGCCGGCGTCGAAGACCACATCTTCATCATTCTCGCCCTCTTCGAGAATTTTCTTGTCCTCAAGAATAATGAAATTGATCCCGTCAACTTCATCGGGCTCTTCTCTTGGATCCTCAGTTAGCAGCTTGATTCGCTTCTGGGCTCGCCCATATGTCATAATGCCCCTCTTGTAGTTTGTCGTGACAGGTCCCAATGTCTCGAGCCATTGAACTCCCAATACTATGCCCGGTCCCGTCAAAGGTAAGGCATAAAGGTCAGCCTTTAAGTCATAACCTTGCGCAAATATGGGTACCCCTTTGTATAGCTCGGAACTCCTTAGTTCATCCCCGTTGGCAACCTTCACCCCGAACTGCTTTACTTTTGTCATCGGCGTTTTCAAGCCTTTGGACAGCTCTTTGTCTATAAAATTTAATGTCGACCCACTGTCCACTAGTACTTCGAGCTGTTCGCCTTGTACGGTCACCGTGAATCGGATCATCCTCGGACCTCTCTCAGCATCTCTTTTCTTGCTTTTGATCACATGTAGCAAGGTCTCCTTGTGCTCGTACTCTTCACGTTCCGGCTCATCCTCATCAAACTCAAGCAAGAATACTTGCTTTCCAGCACATCTATGGCCCGGCGTGAACTTCTCATTGCAAGTGAAGCATGAGCCTCTCTCACGCCTTCGTTGGATCTCCTCGGTCGTAAGCCATCGCATATGGCTCGTGGTTCGCGTGCCATCTTCGGTCGGTTTGGATTCGACCCGTGTGGGCGTCTCGTCGGCCGCGGTACTTGTGCGCCGCGGGTCCGTGCGTCCATCACCCTTGATGGCCTTGCGCATCGCGACCAAATGGTCGTCGCGTAGCCGTGCCGACTCCATTGCCGCCCGTGTTGTACGCTGTCTATCCAGTCGTACGTCAGCTGCTAGCTCGGCTTTAAGTCCGCCAATGAACGCGCCTACCAATGCGCTCTCGGGCCAATCTCGCACCCGACTCGCAATGCGTTCAAACTCCTTTTGGTAGTCTCGGAGGCTACCATTTTGACCAATTCGGGAGAGTGCCTCATCATAGTCATAGTAGTCACTCGTGCCAAAACGTGTGACCAACTCCTTCTCGAAGTCTCTCCATCGAATGTCCTCGCCTTTGGTCTTGTACACATGTGACACCCATTGCCACCATGTGTTTGCTTCACCATCGAGATGATAAGTGGCGATCTTGACTCTCTCGGACTTGTGCACGTCGTTGATCTCGAAAAATTACATGGCTCGATTTAACCATGCATCCGGGTCAGTCCCCGTGAACATAGGCATCGTGAGCTTTGGTCATGCATGGCCTCGGTCGTTATGGTGGTGCGTTGCGCGTGATGCGCGAGTCCTCCGTGATCGTTTGTCATCGTCTTCGTGGTCGGTCCCGGGGCTGCTCGATGCCGCGGTCGATTGCGAGGTGTGGCTCCTTCGCGGTCGGCGTGTCATGCGCGTGAGTTGCCCAGCCAGATCATGCACCATGAGCTCGAGTTTAGCGAAATTCTCATTGACAAGGTGTTGGCCATTGCCGATGGACTTTAAACTCTCCTCCAAGGCTTCGATCCTCTCCTTATGTGTCATCATCCTTGACTCNTTCTCTTTTTTTTTTTATACTCACGAACAAAAATTCGAAAGAAAGAAAAATAGAATGGGGAAGAAAAAGTTCAACCCGACACACGATCAATCTCTCTCAATGAAAGCACCAATGATGAAGGATCGTGTGTTACGTCTAGCTCGACTCGCTCAAAACCCGCGCCGACGCCTTGGTTCCATTGCGATAGGTTGCTAATACGCGCGTCGACGCCTTTGTACTTCGCGATAGGTGTGACGAAACTTGGATGTTGGTCCTATTCCAATCACTGTGACGAAACTTGGATGTTGGTCCTATTTCTATCACGAACTCTATGTAAACTCACAAGAGAAAACACACGAGAACTTTGAACACAATGTTCGACTCTTTTCTATTCTCATCAACCTTATTTCGAATGGTACATAGGTGGGTATTTATAGATACCAAATAGATCTAATCCTAGTCTAAATAGGACTCCTAATCTATGCAAGTAAATAATTCCTAATACTACTAAACATCTTGGGAATAAAGACTTTCCTAACAATTAAAAGACTAATAGGAAACTAATAGGCACATGCCTTTTATTTGGACTCCTAACCAAACTAAGACTCCTAACTATGCTAAGAAAATCACGCCCATATCCTTTTCTTGCTCCGCAAGTCGTCGCGTGCCAAAACCCTAGCCATCCGTGTCGCGCCGCCTTGCCAGCCCTACTCCTAGTTGCGCGCGGTATCGAGCGTGCGCGCCTTCCACGCGTTGCCCTTATCGCGCGCTTCGCGCCCTCGCCCGTTGGCCCGCGCATGCTCGCCCCTCGCGAGAGTGCCTCGCACGTCCACTCGCTCGGTCTTACTTCCTCGATCGCTCATCGCACTGGTCGCGTCCCAGCCACGTGCGCGTGTGTCGCGCACGACCACCTCGTCGTCCCACTCGACCAGCGTCTCGCGCGTGTCTTCCATCCTCGCGCCCCGCTCGCATTCGTCCATCGGGCTCATCATGACACCCCAATCCTCTCCCGTGTCGGTGCCATCGCAGCCATCCCAAGTGCACGCTGTCCGCCCTACATCCTCCCCTCGTGCACCATTTGCCTTAGCCTGCATGCGTCGTGCACGTCTATCCCTCGCGCATGCCTTGCACCAATCGCCCACCTTCTCGGGCAATACCTTCTGACTCTCGTCGTCGGCCCAAGCCTCATGCTCATGCGCACTACTAGTCGCGCACCTCTTCTTCACCCGGCCTAGACTCGCACGCCTTGCGGCTCGGTTGCCGCGTCCCGTCGGTATACGCGCCTTAGTGCGTGCGCACACCCTCCTAGCCCGTGCCCGAGCACTTTCTTGCCTAACCTCTCGCCATCTCTCGAGACCATCGTGGTTCTCGTCCTCGGGTTCGCCGGGGTCGATGATCACATCTTCATCACACAGCCCTAGCGCACGAGACAGCGCCCAGCAGCGCCTGTTAATGCCAGCCAGCAAGATCTCAGCGCCAATCGCGCCAGAGCACCTCCGACAGCGCCCGACAGCGCTGTCCCAGTGTCATGCATGCATGATCACGAGCTAGTCGCTCGTGCCCCGCGGAGTCGACCTCGGGTCGTGCCAGCAGTGCACCCGAGTGTCCAGTGTCGTGCCTTAGTGACCCCGAGTCAGGTTCAGAGGCCTCGGGACGTGCCCAGCAGCACGCCCGAGCAGTCAATTGGCCCGGGACGTGCCCAACAACACGCCCGCGTGCCCAGGGTTGCCTGGCAGCACCCTGACAACCTTAGCCGCGCCCGAGCCGCGCGAGTAGTGTCTGGCCGCGTCAGTCCTCGCGCCAGTCGCACTCGGGTCGTGCCAGCCGCACGCCCAGTGCCCAGTCAGCCCGGGTACGCGCTAGTCCCGCGTCCCTCGTGTTTGGTCGTGCCCAGCAGCGCGCCAACACTTCCAGTGACTCTCGGTCGTGCCCAGCCGCACCTAGTGGCACCAGTCGTGCCAGGGCCCGTGCCAGCCGCATAGCCCGCGCCCAGCAGCGCCTAGTACCGTGCCCGGTCGCACCCAGCTCGTGCCCAGCGCCGTGCAATGGCCCCAGCAAGCCCGGCACGGGACCGAGCCCGGCCAGTCCGAGCAGCCCGTGACCAACCGGTCCAGTGTGAACCGGTGGTCCAACCCGATCTGGTCCAGCCCGACCCGGTTCAGCCAGTTAGCGAACCGGCCGGTTTAGCCGGCGGTTCGAGTCCGTTTTGGTTCGTGATTTTCGGTCCGAGTCTTATTTCGAAATCTAAGTATTTTTCCGAGCCAAACCAGACCAGTTAAGCATATCAGTATAATTTCCGGACTTAGAATTATTTCAGTAAACCCTTAGAGCGCTCCTTTATATCCGGATGAGTAATCTGATAGAGTAGAGCATCCTAGCATATATTTGAGCATATGACGAGCATAGTACTTAGTATATTTGTTTGCTTATATTTTTATGTAGCTTGAGGAGTCAGCTACCAGCACAGCCGCACTTACTCATTTTCAAAACCGATCAGGTGGGGACCCAGTCTGGGTTATACATTGAGTTTAATAGTCGATATCACGTTCAGGTATGTATATGAGTTTTTTCCACTTTGGGTTAAGGCCAAGTTTGCCTTCCCTAAGTTCTGGTGGTGGCCTAGTTTTCCCTAGTTATACCATCAGAGTGTGCACACGGTTACCGGCCAGAGAGTTCTGGGAGTTACCGGCCAGAGAGTTCCGGGAGTTACAGTTTACTTAATTATACCAGTCTGTGATATCATTATTAATATTTTTGTTTTCTTTAGAATGGGTTTTTATGGAGTACAAGTGGACCGTACTCACCCCCACTTTATATTTTCAGATGGCAGGGTCGGCGGGCAGGCGTGAGATGAGTTGTGGTGGTGGTGGTCGTGAGTTCCGCACGAAAGCTGTTCCCGGGACATTTGTTTAAACTGTTTTGTAAACTATTATAACCACGTATTTTAGACTTCCGCTATGCTTGCGTTTATTTTCGAACATGCATGATGTTATTTTCAGACTTAAATAATTTTACCCAGTTCGCCAGTACGTACGGGTCCAGACTAATATGCATGATTCGTAAAAACATAAACTTGATTTCTTAAAGTCTTAACTAGTCGTTAGACCTAGGTTAAAGGAACGGGTTTTAAGCAGAAAAGTCCTTAGCAGCATCCCGAGATAGTTTGCAAATGATTTCGAAAAATTTATAAGCAGTTTTTGAAATAGTTTAAATTTGCGAAAAATTGGCCCTAGCTAGCGGGGTGTTGCAGTTGGTATCAGAGCACTTTTGTGCTTTTGAATGTTTTAAAAGACAGGGAATTTCTGAAAACTCGACCACACCCCACTCACGCCGCGCCGACTACCAGGTAAGTGCATGCTGTAAAAGTTTTTCAAAGTTTATATAAGCAAACTGTACTATGTCTATGCTCAATAGGATTCAGATAAATCGAACTCTAGATGCTTAGATCAGTATAAGACTCGTAGTAGTATCAGATATGTCCTATATCAGTATTCAGAACTCTAGATTCGAACTCTAGTCGAACTCTAGATTATCGAGTTATTTTCAGCAACTCGTCAAGAAATTTGTGCCTATTCCAATATTCAGCGTTTCCTTTCAGCCTTATTCAATATCATCTCATGTTCTGACCAGTTACGCAGCTTATTCTCAGATGGCCCGTCGTCCGAACCAAGCTCAGAGAGAGATGACTCAGGCTGAGGCAGTCGCCCAGTTTCGCGGCTACAACCCAGACAAGTTCTCGGGGCAGGGAGACCCTCGCCTAGTTGATGAGTGGATCCAGGGTCTCGAGGCCATTTTCGAGATCATCGAGTGCTCCGAGAGGCACAACATTCTGTGTGCTCAGGTCTAGATGACAGGAGATGCCAGGCTGTGGTGGAACTCCTACTGGGGCTTGCGCCCTCGTGAGAAGAAGAACCTCACATGGGCACAGTTCAAGGAGATGCTTCGGGAGAAGTACTATCCGGATACTTACAAGGCTGAGATGGAGCGCCAGTTCTTGGCGCTTAAGCAGGGCCACCGCTCGGTAGATGAGTACGAGCGGGAGTTTGTTCGTCTCGGGTCCTTTGTCCCTTATCTGGTGGACACCGAGAAGAAGAAGGCGAGACGTTTTCGTGACGGGCTTCTGCCAGCTATCTGCCACCATGTAGCGGGACACGACGTCCAGTCTTACGCCGATGTCGTTGCTAGGGCCCAGGAGACAGACGCCAGTCTCAGGATGGACTCAGCTCAGCCCCCAGTGTTGCCCCCAACTCAGTATCCGGCACTACCCCCAGCTCAGCCAGCGCCTGTCCAACAGGTGAAGCCTAAGAATAAGAGAAAGTGGAAGTGTCAGCAGGCAGAGACAGCCACAGGTCCCACCATGTGGCACATGCGGACGCCCACACCACGGAGAGTGTCTTGCTGGGCAGAAAGTCTGCTTTCACTGTCGGAGGCCTGGACATACAGTCCGGAACTGTCCGGATAGGCAGCAGCAGCCCCGACAGCCACAGCAGCAGCAGAGGCCGCCTCAGCAGCAGAGGCGAGGACAACAGGCTCAGGTGTATGCAGTTGAGCAGGCTGAGGCATAGCAGAACCCAGGTACTATGTCCGGATTGATTGTTTTGAATGATGTACCTATATTTGCTCTGTTTGACACTGGTGCGACGCACTCTTTTGTGTCGACTCGATGTGTGGAGGCCATTGGAGTTCAGCCCATCAACACTGTTGACCCTCTCGAGGTGAGTCTAGCCTCGAGAAGGAAGATAGTGACGAGCTCCAAGGCAGAGGACCTTAACCTTAGTATTGGCGGCCGAATCCTGAAGGCCGAAGCTTAAGTTATTGAGATGAGGGATTTTGACCTCATTCTCGGTATGGATTGGTTGACGCGTTATCGAGTGGACATTCGTTGCCACGACCGGGAGGTTATTCTTCATCTTCTGAAGGACAATCAGATCACATTCTTCGGCTCGAAGACGCGAACCCTACCTCGTGTTGTTTCGATGGCGAAGGCGAGGAAGATTCTGCGCAGAGAAGATTGTCAAGGCTACCTGGTGAGCCTTGTCGATGAAGGATCGAGAGCACAGACACCTCACGACGTTCCAGTTGTACGTGAGTTTGCGGATGTGTTCCCGGAGCAGCTACCAGGAGGACCGCCCAGCAGGCAGGTGGAGTTCACCATCGATCTTGTTCCAGGAGCAGGACCGGTGTCTAAGGCACCTTACCGTATGGCTCCGAAGGAGTTGCAGGAGCTGAAGACGCAAATCGAAGAGTTGTTGAAATTCGGTTTTATCCGACCCAGCGTCTCACCTTGGGGAGCACATGTCCTATTCGTCAAGAAGAAAGATGGATCCATGGGAATGTGCATCGATTACCGGGATCTCAACCGGTTAAAGGTGAAGAAAAAGTATCTGCTCCCCAGGATAGACGACTTGTTTGACCAGCTGAGAGGAGCTCGCGTATTTTCCAAGATCGATTTACGCTCCGGCTATCATCAGCTGAAGATTAAGGAGTCCGATGTAGCCAAGACTGCTTTTCGGACGAGATATGGACACTACGAGTTCGTGGTTATGCCGTTTGGTCTGAGCAATGCGCCGGCGGTGTTCATGGACTTGATGAATCGGGTGTTCCATCTGTACTTAGACCAATTTGTTATCGTCTTCATTGATGACATTTTGGTCTACTCCAGGAGTTTGGAGGAGCATGAGCAGCATCTGAGGGTTGTTCTCGGGACCCTTAGGCGAGAAAAGCTGTACGCCAAGTTCTCCAAGTGTGAATTTTGGCTGAAGCGAGTGGCATTTCTAGGCCACATCATCACCGAGAGAGGCATTGAGGTTGATCCGACGAAGATTGTCGCCGTTCGGAACTGGTCAGCACCCAGAAGTCCCACCGAGGTCCGCAGTTTTCTCAGTCTAGCAGGGTACTATCCCAGGTTTATTGAGGGATTTTCTAAGATTGCCATTCCCTTGTCCAAGTTGACGAGGAAATCTATGAAGTTTGAGTGGACGAGTCGTTGAGAGGAGAGCTTTCAGGAGCTCAAGAAGAGGCTTATGCTGACTATTCCGGATCCTACTCGAGGTTTCACCATCTATAGTGATGTCTCGAAGCAGGGTCTTGGGTGTGTGCTGATGCAAGATGGCCAAGTCGTTGCGTACGCTTCACGTCAGTTGAAGCCCCATGAGCAGAATTACCCTACGCACGACCTAGAGTTGGCAGCGATTGTGCATGCACTCAAGATATGGCGCCATTATCTGTATGGTGGTCGGTGTGAGATCTTTACCGATCACAAATGTTTGCAGTATATCTTCACTCAGAAGGAGCTCAACATGCGCCATAGGCGATGGTTGGAGTTTGTGAAAGATTATGACTGCACCATACAGTACCATCCAGGGAAGGCGAACGTGGTAGCAGACGCCCTAAGCCGTAAGGTGATGGGTGAGTCAGTCTGCTCTATCACCGATCAGTGCCAGCTTATCTGAGAGTTTGCCCGGATGCAGATTGAGGTCGTCGACTCGCTTCCTAAGGAGATTTCGGGGAGTGTCAGCTCGATGCGAGTTCAGCCCATGCTGAGAGCCAGAATCCGGTGGGAGCAATCTTGCGATCAGTTCATTCGCACTTTAGAGGCGAAGGTTCACGCCGGAGGCATAGAGGGCTTTTATCGAGGCACAGATGGAGCCTTGGAGTTCAGGGGCCGCATTGTTGTGCTAAAAGTCGGGACGTTATGCAAGGAAATCCTGACTGAGGCCTACAGTGCGCCGTATCTAGCCCACCCTGGGAGTACCAAGATGTACCACGACCTGAAAAGGTCGTTCTGGTGGCGAGGAATGAAGAGAGATGTAGCAGACTTTGTGAAGAAGTGTTTGGTCTGTCAGCAAGTTAAGGCCGAACACAAGATTCCCATCGGTCTGCTACAGCCACTTGAGATTCCCAGCTGGAAGTGGGAAGAGGTCACCATGGACTTCGTCACGGGACTACCTAAGTCGTCCGAGCATCATGACGCAATTTGGGTAGTGGTAGACAGGCTGATGAAAGTCACACATTTTATGCCTGTGACGATGACCATGTCGATGGATCAGTTAGCCGAGATATATACCCGTGGTGTTATCCAACTCCACGGAGTGCCCGCTACGATCATATCCGATCGAGATCCCAGATTCACCAGCCAATTCTGGGAGAGTTTGCATGAGGCAATGGGCACCCAGTTAAAGTTCAGTTCGGCTTACCATCCAGAGACGGACGGCCAGTCCGAGAAGACGATCCAGACGCTCGAAGATATGCTCCGAGCCTTGATTCTGGACAGAGGTGCTAAGTGGGAGAAGTGGTTGCCACTAGCTGAGTTCGCCTATAACAACAGTTACCAGACGTCTATTCAGATGGCCCCCTACGAAGCACTTTATGGCCGCAAGTGTCGGTCGCCCCTTTATTGGGACGACGTCGGAGAGCGATGAGTACTCGGTCCGAAGTTGATCGAGGAGACAGTTGAGCAGGTAGCCTGGATCAGAGAGAGGCTCAAGACAGCTCAGAGTCGGCAAAAGTCCTCAGCCGATCAGCATAGACGAGAGATGCATTTTGAGCCTGGAGATCATGTATTCCTGAAGGTTCGACCGATGAGAGGTGTCGTTCGCTTCGAGAAGAGAGGGAAGTTGCATCCTCGCTATATAGGCCCGTTCGAGATTCTCGAGCGAGTGGGCGAAGTCGCCTATCGATTAGCTCTGCCTCCCGAATTAGCTGGCGTGCACAACGTGTTCCACGTTTCGATGCTACGCCCATACGTGTGCGATCCCGAGCATGTGCTTCAGCACAGCGAGATTCAGCTTCAGCCAGATTTGACTTACGAGGAGCAGCCGGTAGCGGTTTTGGATCGCAAGGTCCTTCGGCTCAGGAACCGAGACATTTCCCTCGTTCGTATCAGATGGAATCGCCACGGAGATTCAGATGCCACTTGGGAGCGCGATGCAGAAGTTAGAGCTCATTTTCCAGAATTTGAGTTCTGATATGTACCCAGTTGTATATATTTCCAGTTCTTGTATGTATTTCTCCAGTTTTAGTATTTCCGAGGACAGAAATATTTTAAGGGAGATAGATTGTAATAGCCCAGTTCTGTATTAATAAAATGACAGTTTTTAGTTCCCAGTTGAACTATTTCTTTTTATTATTACTGCTCGTCTTGAGTTCCGAGCCCAGTTATCAGCTATTCAATTTCAGTTATTAATTCCGATCCATTTATTTTAAATGGAATTTACTCAGTCGGAATTAATTATTCCAGCTGACAAAAAATCGGAACCGAGTATGTTTCGATAAATCGTATAAGTCGAGCCGTGTCCAGAACCGAGTCGTTCGGTCACGAGTATCGCGCCTAGTTCGCGCATAGTCAAGTCTTGTGATCTAGCCGTGCCGAGTCTTGTTCGAGCCCTAGCAGTGCTCCTAGCCGTACTTAGAATATTTTTCTAAGTATAAGTCGACCATTTTATCGAGCCTAGTGTCCCGCACCGAGTTCGTGCCCGGTTTAGCCCTCGCGCCATAGTGCCGCGAGTCGTGCCTAAGCCGCGCCCTAGTGTCATGCCTCGTCGAGTGTGCGAGTGCCTCAAGTCATGGCCGGATGTTTTGAGAATTTTTCTAAGTGCCTAAACATCCATTTTCAGCAATGGACTATGTCCTAGTCTCGGTCCAAGCCCATGCGCACCGAGCCCTATTAAACAGCGCCATAGCCCTCGCGCGAGTCCATCATGGCCCAAGTTGTGGCCGAGCTTCATGGGAAATTTTACTAAGTTATTTTGGATTTAGAGAGCAGCTATAATCCATTCCTTAGTGTGTGCTTTTCTTCGGCCCAAGAGTTGGCATCAATTCAGCCCGTGCGCAAGGACCCCGAGCCCAGCGAGCCGCGCGCCTAGGCCCAGCGCCTAGCCCAAGTCCGAATGGGTTTCAAGCCCAAATGCGTAAGTTTCGGCCCATATGCTGAAGGTCCAAGATGATGCGAGTAATTAAGTGATTATGAGGAGTTAATTAAGCCTAATTATGCCCTAAGATGGATTAGAAAAGTCCAAGAATCTTTGGCAATATTTTAAGGCTAAGTGGGGTGTGGGACAAGCACTATTATATTGTGTGTGTAAGTGTTGGTTCCCTCATGTGCCACCAACCCAACCAGAGCTTTTGTCCCATCCTTTGTGCCCTGCAAGATGCTTTTTGAACTCGTGGAAATCAGTCCCAAAGCCTACCCAAGACACCTCAAAGTCCGCCCCAAGACCGCGCCACCCTAGGCCATGCGCATGTGGACTTTGTGCCTTGTCCCTTGTGCACCTTGTTAACTCCGCCCCTCTCTCCATATTAGGGACGTCCTCAGCATTGTCCCAACTCTTGGAGACTTTATTATCTTCAGCATAGTGAGAGCTAAGTGAGTAAACCGAGCCTAAGTGTCCAACTCCCTTGGCGCGCGCGAGAGAGGGCAAGGAGGCTTAGCCGCGACCTCAGCTTGTTCCATCCGTGAACTCTCAGTACTTAGCATCTTCCATATATTTTTTGGATTTTTCTAAGTGTATTGAGTTCATTTCCTCAGCCACTCAAGCTCTAAGCCAAGGCTAAGTTCCTAGTGCCGCGAGATCCCCGAGCAAAGTCCATTAACTCCATTTCGACTTTTGAGCAAGGTTAGCTCGTGCCAACCATTTTTCCTAACTTATTCATGATAAAATAGGAATTATCATGTAATAAAATGATGCCATGCACGTTCATAATATGGACTTTTGAATTTTTGAAGTTTAGTCCCTTAAATTCGAATTTTATGATGCATGCATGATATGGCCGAGAGTAATGGCTTAAAAATCCTCAAAAATCATGTGTATAACATTGGTAAAAGATTAGCATGCATGAATTAGCCAATGTTCTAGCCTCATTAGCCATGGTTTTTGATGCTTAGTATTCGCCCCTAAGTCAAATTATATGTTGAGCATGTTCATTTTGGTGACCTAGGATCCATAGGTGCCATTTAGGCCCTACCGGACCGAGCCTTAACCACCCGAGTTGCCCTAGCATTTCTTGGCATTTTTACATTTTATTTATCATGTTGAGTTGTTTTGGGTTGGTAGTCACCGGAATAATTGCCGGAAGTTTGGCAAAGGACCGGCAAGGGTCACCAGGCCGCGCCCGCGTCTAGCGTACGCGAGGCACCACAGTGATGAGGATGTGGTCATCGACCCATCCGAGCCCAAGGACGAGACGCGCATAAGCCAAGAAAGGAAGCGCGCAAGAGCCCGGGATGAGTACCAAGACCGTGCTAAAAGGGCCCGGAGAGGTTACAAGGCGAGTGATACGCGTACGGCTGAGTATTGGGCCGATGATGAGACCAAAAGGATTGAGCCCGGAGGAATGAGTGTATAGTGTAGGGCTTGCGCAAGAGATCGGCGCAAGCAACGCATGCGCGCTAAGGCCGAAGGAGCACGAGGGGTGGATGAAGGGTGGACAGCGTGCGCATGGGGCGGCTGCAATGGCGCAGACGCGAGAGTGGGTTGGAACGACACGAAGGGCTCGACAAGCGGGTACGAGCGGGATGCGATAACGAGAGTCACGCACAAGGCGCTGGTCGAGCGGGGATATGATGGCGATGGCGCGGACGCGCTAAAGGAGTGGGTCGACGAGGTCGACAAGGGCGAAGCGGTCAACAAGGTCGACAAGGTCGATGAGGTGAGCGTGCGGAACAACCGCGCGAGGCATGACGCGCGAAACACGTGGGAGCTAACAAGCGTGAGTCCTCGAAGGACTAGGTGTAGTGCACCGACTAAAGGAAATCCGCGCGACGTGGGGCGCAAGGCAGTAGACGTGTGTGACGCGTGGGGCGACCAAGCCGAGACGTTGCAGGACAAGGACTAGCGCGCGACGGCTAGGGTTCGGGTGAAGTACCACGCAAGCAAGAAAACCCACGATCCTTCTAGAAGGCCTAAGAGCCGATTTCCCTTAGTAGCTTAGGAATAATAGTTTGGTTAGGATTTGGAATAAAAGGCATGTGCCTAAGTAGTTTAGGTAAGTCTATATTTACTTTTTAGGACTTTATTTGTTTACTTGCATTAAGAGTTTTTCTTAGACTAGGATTAGATCTAACTATAAATACCACCCATATGTCATTCGAAAGAGGATGATTAAGAAGTAATGGAAAATCGTTCGTAAGAACAAAACCGTGTGTTTAGAATTCGTGAGAGTTTTATCATACAAATCGAGTGGGCTAGGCTAAGACCCGAACCATCTCAAAATCGTGAGAAGATAAGGCTAATAACCGAGTCGTCCACACCTATCGTCGAAGGACAAGCCGTGGCAAAGCTTGGATCGAGACAATCGAGTTGGAAAAACACACGATCCTTCATCACACAGCCCCAACGCACGAGACAGCGCCCAGCAGCGCCTGTCCATGCCAGCCAGCGAGGTCTCAACGCCAGTCGCGCCAGAGCACCTCCGACAGCGCCCGGCAGCGCTGTCCCAGTGTCATGCATGCGTGATCACGAGCCAGTCGCTCGTGCCCCGCGGAGTTGACCTCGGGTCATGCCAGCAGCGCACCCGAGTGTCCAGTGTCGTGCCTTAATGACCTCAAGTCAGGTTCAGAGGCCTCGGGACGTGCCCAGCAGCACGCCCGAGCAGTCAGTTGGCCCGGGACGTGCCCAACAGCACGCCCGCGTGCCCAGGGTTGCCCGGCAGCACCCTGACAGCCTTAGCCGCGCCCGAGCCGCGCGAGTAGTGTCTGGCCGCGTCAGTCCTCGCGCCAGTCGCACTCGGGTCGTGCCAGCCGCACGCCCAGTGCCCAGTCAGCCCGGGTACGCGTCAGTTCCCGCGTCCCTCGTGCTCGACCGTGCCCAGCAGCACGCCAGCACACCCAGTGACTCTCGGTCGTGCCCAGCCGCACCTAGTGGCACCAGTCGTGCCAGGGCCCGTGCCAGCCGCACAGCCCGCGCCCAGCAGCGCCTAGTACCGTGCCCGGTCGCACCCAGCTCGTGCCCAGCGCCGTGCCATGGACCCAGCAGGCCCGACACGGGACCGAGCCCGGCCAGTCCGAGCAGCCCGTGACCAACCGGTCCAGTGTGAACCGGTGGTCCAACCCGGTCCGGTCCAGCCCGACCCGGTTCATCCAGTTTGCGAACCGGCCGGTTTAGCCGGCGGTTCGAGTCCGTTTTGGTTCGTGATCTTCGGTCCGAGTCTTATTCCGAAATCTAAGTATTTTTCTGAGCCAAACCAGACCAGTTAAGCATATCAGTATAATTTCCGGACATAGAATTATTTCAATGAACCCTTAGAGCGTTCCTTTATATCCGGATGAGTAATCTGATAGAGTAGAGCATCCTAGCATATATTTTAGCATATGACGAGCATAGTACTTAGTATATTTGTTTGCTTATATTTTTATGTAGCTTGAGGAGTCAGCTACCAGCACAGCCGCACTTACTCATTTTCAAAACCGATCAGGTGGGGACCCAGTCTGGGTTATACATTGAGTTTAATAGTCGATATCACGTTCAGGTATGTATATGAGTTTTATCCACTTTGGTTTAAGGCCAAGTTTGCCTTCCCTAAGTTCTGGTGGTGGCCCAGTTTGCCCTAGTTATACCATCAGAGTGTGCACACGGTTACCGGCCAGAGAGTTCCGGGAGTTACCGGCCAGAGAGTTCCGGGAGTTACAGTTTACATATATATACCAGTCTGTGATATCATTATTAATATTGCTGTTTACTTTAGAATGGTTTTTTATGGAGTACAAGTGGACCGTACTCACCCCCACTTTATATTTTTAGATGGCAGGGTCGGCGGGCAGGCGTGAGATGAGCTGTGGTGGTGGTGGTCGTGAGTTCCGCACGAAAGCTGTTCCCGGGACATTTGTTTAAACTTTTTTGTAAACTATTATAACCACGTATTTTAGACTTCCGCTATGCTTGTGTTTATTTTCGAACATGCATGATGCTATTTTCAGACTTAAATAATTTTACCCAGTTTACCAGTACGAACGGGTCCAGACTAATATGCATGATTCGTAAAAACATAAACCTGATTTCTTAAAGTCTAAACTAGTCGTTAGACCTAGGTTAAAGGAACGGGTTTTAAGCAGAAAAGTCCTTGGCAGCATCCCGAGATAGTTTGCAAATGATTTCGAAAAATTTATAAGCAGTTTTCGAAAGAGTTTAAATTTGCGAAAAATTGGCCCTAGTTAGCAGGGTGTTGCAGACGCTCTTCTGAGATGAGTTCGCACTCATTGTCTCATATATTACCATCATCTCCTCCGCCGTTCTTGCCCCAATGTCCCCTCCGGCTGCATTGTCCACCATGTACTGCAAGTTCTGGTGGAAGGAGTCGTAGAAGCAATTTGCCAATAGCCCTGGTGAGAGGTTATGATGTGGGCGCTGCCGTTGAAGGTGCTTGAATCATTCCCAGGCCTCATGAAGAGGCTCATTTGGCAGCTGAGCAAAAGAGACAATTTGACACTGGATATCTTGGGCCTTCTGATGGGAATAGTACTTCCCGACGAATTTGGTGTAATCTTCTGCCCAAGTTGTGAGAGAATCCGGTGTGAGGGTCATGAGCCAGGCCTTGGCCCGGTCCTTCAGAGTCTCCGGGAAGCACCGCATCTTTAGCTGGTCCTCAGTCAGTCTGTGGAGAGAGAATGTCTGGAGGACGTTGTAAAACTCCCGTATGAAGTGGAGTAGGTCTTCGTTGGGAAGCCCGTGGAATGATGGGAGTTGATTGTAGTGGATCATCTTAAGCTCGTAGTTCCGAGTTTCTTGTGGCAACCGGATGCATGAAGTGATTGGCCCGATCATGGGTTGGAATAGGTTTCGGAGGAGATCTCGGGGAGGTTGCTGATCAGCCATGTCCAAATTGCTTCCTTTGGATGATTCGAGAGTAAGCTCGTCTAGCAGCTCTCTCAGGCTCTCGTTGAAGGGCTTGTTGATTGGAGATAGTATACGTCCACTCCTAGTACGCAGACACTCAAACAAACAATGGGTTACGAGCACCAATGAGAGATAAAATAAACTAAAGAAAAACACAAACGAAAAAGGAACTAACACTTAAAGAAAGAAAAAGAAACAAAGAGAAACACGAAAAATAAGATGAATGAGCGCACAAAATACGTCCTAAACCTTCCCCGGCAACGGCGCCAATTTTGTTGTAAATATATTTTCCGGAGTAGAATCGAAAGATTCGAACACCGGGTCGTGTCTCACGAGGAAGGTTAGCCGAAATATTCTATACGTTTATTCAAACAAAAAGAGAAACAAAATTCCTAAACATTCTAATTCAGAAGATTTGGTTTGATTATTAACTACTAAAAAGACATCAAGTAAGGCAAATAGAAATAGCAAGCAATCGACGAAGAACAAGTAGGATTTAAGAAGCTAGGGAGTCGGGGATATCCGTTTTGGTTCGAAAATGCAATTATCAAGCAAGAGATTGTTCGGTTAAGTGATTTGACTAATCGACACGTTCAAGCACTCATTCTCAATAACTTTTCGTAACAAGAGAATAGACTAGAACGGAAAATTAACAATTCATTTAACTTCTAGGCAATACAGTTACGAACAAGCCTAGTTCATACGAGCCTATTTCGACCTACTCCTCCCCTTTCGGTTATAAGAATCAATTAAAGTAGACTAGAGGGTGTTCAATCAACTAGTCCGTTTAGAATAACCAACATCACGCAAGAATATATCAAACTCAATTGCAAATAATTGGGGATTGAAGTGTCACCCTTCAACAATTCTCAATATTCGAGCCCGACAATTGAAAAACCCTAGAAAAAGATCAACTCGTACAAATTGAACAATCACGCATATGATAATTGCAAACGAATTCAAAACATCAATCCCCTATCCCTAGCAATGGGAATTTAGCTACTCATGCTCGAATAATCAACACAAGAATTTTTATCAGCCCAAGAATTTATATTCATCAAGCTAAATGAAAAGAAAATCTTACAAATGATAAAATCCCACAGTTGAATCTGATAAACAGGCTTAAATCCCAAGCAATGGAAAAATACGAGATCAAATCCGTGTTCTACGTCGAAAACGATGAGAGAAATATGAAAGACGAGTGAAAAAGAGAGGGGGTAGGGTTTTTTTGATTTTTTTCGTGAAAGAATGATCCCCGGTGTCGAGCCCGATCGAATATATATATATATATATATGTCATGTGCCACGGCGCGGGAGGCTCGGCAGGCGGGCGCATCGCGGCGCGGCAGGAGGTCTGGTGCACGTCCTCAGTCCAGGTCGAGGCGCTGGCACGGCGCGGGGCTACGGGTCCGGGTCGTGGTGCTGGCGCGGCACGGTGATGCACGAGTGGCGCGGCGCGGGGCCTGGGCAGGTGGGCAACTTGCACGACTTTGCTTTTTGGGCCCGTTTGAGTTCGTTTCAACTCAGAATTCGATTCCGCTTTTTCCTGTGTGTTCCCAACGAACTCCTCTCTTTGATTAGGCTTGCCCAACTAGTATTTTTACGAAATCCTGTTCAAACGAGACTTCCAACCTACACACCAACGACGACGAAAAAAAAGGAAAAACGAATGAAAAACACAAGAAAGACCAAGAAGAGAACAAATACTAAATAAACTATAAAACGACCTAAAAACCAATTAAAACACCTAAAATGGGGGGAAAATAAAGACTAAAAGACAACGAAAAACGCAACAAAGATGGGACAAACAGTATCGATGACGCAGAAAAAGAAAATAAATCCTAAACACTCTTATCAGATAAGGGTTTGAATAAATTATTAACTAAGAAATAATATAAAATAATAATCTACCTAAAAATATAAACGATTAAAGATGAAGAAGCTAGAGAGTCGGGGATAATTTATTCAAGTTCTTAGCAAAACCGGGCAATCAATTGTTTGGTTCGAGATTGACACTCTCGCTTAAACATCTAGCGGTTCGCCCCCAATAACTCTTCGTAACAAGGGATTGAACATAGACGAACAAGCTCGAGCATACAACACAGGCCATTTATCCCAATCCCAAAAACTTTTCGTAATAAGGGATGGGTTATCGACAAGCACGTATTTCAATCTCAACCCATAGATTATTCAGTTACGAAATTATCTATCTCATCCAAGCCTAGGTCTACGACTTCTCCCCTTTCAGTTCAAGAAGTCGCTAATTTAATTACAAGGTGTTTAATCAACTAATCATTGGAATCAACAAAACAAAACTCGACAACTCAATATCCAATTGTTACCAATTGCAAGACCGAAGTGTCACCCCTCGATTACATCAAACTATGAAGCACAATTTCATCAATCTCTAATCAATTCAACTCACATAAGCATGAACAAATCAAGCCTGACAATTACGAAATCAAACAAAAACAATCATCCCCTATCCCTAGCAATAAGAATTAGCTACGTAAAATAGATTCAACACAATTAATCAATTCTCCCAAATCAACTATCTTAGTGAATTAACAAGAGAGAAAACTTACAGATAATCTCAATTCAAACGTTGAATCCCAATTACAAGCGTAATCCCTAAATATTAAGAAGAAGAAGAAAAATGGAGAAGAAGGAAAAAAAAACATGAGAGCTCACAGGACGAATCGAATGGATTCTGCTCCTCTTACTAGTCGATTCATTTTGACAGGTAATGAGCATTGTGAAACTACTGTAGGAAACTTGGATGACCTCCAATGTTCACACCTACAGAATGTTGTCCTTTTGATTCTATCTTATTCGGAAAAAGTTACTCTCCAAATAAAAGAATATATAAAAAAATAAAAAAATAAAAAAATGTATTAAAAAAATACAAAAGAGAAGGTCAAGTATTGAAGTTTCAGCTTGAGTTGAGCATTTAGGTGTTGTTTGTGGAGTTTTGTTGGACG
This sequence comes from Striga asiatica, assembly GCA_008636005.1. Classification (NCBI taxonomy): domain Eukaryota; kingdom Viridiplantae; phylum Streptophyta; class Magnoliopsida; order Lamiales; family Orobanchaceae; genus Striga; species Striga asiatica. The sequence continues at coordinate 83,804 of BKCP01008015.1, read as the reverse complement.
GGATGTGTGTTGTCATGTTGATTCTTGGATGAGTAGTGGATCCTTGAGTAGTTTACTTGCTTGAGATTTATGATAATTTACTTGGGCTTCTTGTCCTGCATATATATCCTTAACGTGACCAAAAAGCCTACATTACAACCCATGAATTCTTCTTGATTCGCAAGTTTTGAGCTTTGATTGTTTCTGAGTAATTTAAATGATTGGCAAGCATATGTTGAAACTTGAATATTGACCAATCTGAGTGAACCTATCATATATTCATGTAAGAAAAATGAGTGAGGCTTATATTGCAAAGTATGTGTTGTCATTTCAAGGCTAAGTTCATATTGAGGCATATGGTCGTACGATCGTTGGAATTCGACCCGATTGAGTTGGGCATTTTGAGGCTATTCTTATTTGAAACCATATCCATGCTCGTGTCATGTTTTCTTTTCTTTTTGTTCGGGACGAAAAAAGGTTTAAGTGTGGGGGAGTTGTTTGTCCCATTTTTGTTGCGTTTTTCCTTGTTATTTTTCCATTCTTTTTCCCCTGTTTTAGGTCTTTTTGTTAGTTTTTAGTTCATTTTGTAGTTTATTTTGTGTTTTGATCTATTTTGGCTTTGATGTATTTTTCGTATATTTTGTTGGTTTTCTACGTTTTTCTTCTTGCTTTTGTGTGAAGGTCAGAATCCCGTGATGAATAGATTTAGCTCTAAAATGGGCCGAGAAATCATGGTTGGATAGATGGGTTCGTTGGCGACACATAGGAAAAACCAGAACTCGATTTCGAGTTCGAACGAGTCCGGACGAGCCCGATATGTGAAGTCGCGCATGGAAGCCGCCACCTTCAAGTCAAAATCTTTGGGAGTACAGGTTTTCAAGAAAAATTTAGATTTGAAAGAACAATTGCATAGAAGGCTTCATTTGCGACGCATAGGAAAAAACGGAATCGAATTCCGAGTTCGGACAAATCCAAACGAGCTCGACAAGCAAAGTCACGTGAGCAGTCCCGCGCGCTGCGGCGGCGCAGCACACCTTTCCACAACGGCGTGAAGAATCCTCCGCGGCGCGGCACGGCCTTTCTCCGCACTGTGGAGCCTCCGCGACCCCGACAGAGACTTCCCAGGCCAATCCCGCCACGCCATGCTGATCCACCACGCCGCGGAGCTGCCATCCCTCGCGCTGCGGAGCATGCCTCGTGCCGCGCCACTCACGCACCCTCGCGCCGTGCTCGAATCTTTCACGTCGTGACCCTTGCCAACTATAAATATATGTTCGGGACTTTGACAGAAAAAATCTCCTCTCCTGGGGACGAAAACCCTTGGCCCAAGATAAAACACGAAACTCTTTTCTCCTCTTTTCTTCCCTTCTTCTTCATCGTTTTTTTTTTCTTCTCTTCATCGTTCTTCTCAAATTTTCTTCTTCTCAAATATTCATTATGTTTGAATGGATGTTTTCATTTTCAATATGATTGAATGAATGAATGGATGTTTAATTATGTTTTCAATATGATTGAAGAAATGTAATTTATCGAGACCTGCGAGTCTCTTGAGATGAAATTTGTAAAATTTTAAATTTTGTATCGTTAGAGATTAGATCAAGGTGGAGACCGTTCGATGACAAAAGGCCCACGCATGTGTGGGTAATTTTACAAGTTGTAATCTCGAAGGCCTGTGCTTGTACGGGTAGATAGAATAAATGTAATAGAAGTAGTTCTATTATTTGTTTTATCATGTACATAGGCATAGATCCATTTTGGCTCGAATGGATCGAATAGGCAAGGACATGATCATCCCACCATGCATTAGATGTATGTTAGGTTTATTTACGCTTTCGTTTCATTAG
>BKCP01008015.1:43420-76637 GCA_008636005.1 Striga asiatica | reverse complement strand
GAGTAACCTCAAGTCGTTGAAGTTACAACCGGGAACCGATTCCCTCATCCATCATCAATAGTGAAGGAGTTCAAGATATTCGGTAAATATTTTTACTAGTATTTACTTTATAGTAACAAATCAAAATTTGTATATGATGCATGTTTTAAAGATGACGATCAGTTAATTCGCAATTAGTATGTACGGGTGTTGTATTTATACGATAAATACTTACTTTAAAAATTTTAAATTCCGCTGTGTACAGCCCGTACGGTACTAGCGAACCCAACAGCTAGGTGTTTTCGGCAAATTGTTAACAATTTCATTAAGTCTAGTGTAGCTATTTATTAATGGCTATACTGTTCAAATTAAATGGTTAGTGGTTATTCTGAGTGCCTCTAGGCAGAGTTTCAAAACCACCACAGAGCAAAGTTTTAGAAGTATGAAATTTTGACTGAATCAAGAAGTTTCACAGTCAAAAGCCAAGTAAAATCGATAATCAAGCATATATCGGAAGAAGTATACTTTTTTAAAATCAATATACTGGAAATAGAAATTCTAGTATCATTGAAAATCAAAAGTATAAAAAAATTCGTGTAGATTCAAGCACACTGTTGAGGATATTTTTATTATACTAAAAAGCTAGTACAAAAACTTTAGATACAGACGATTAGTAGTAAATCCTTAACAATTACACGATAATATTACATAAAGGGAGGGTGCGTCTCAAGAGTACAAGACTCCTTAACTTTGCCACCCATCACAGTTATCCTGGTTTATAAAGATAAATCTATGGGATCAAAAGCTCGCTTGCGCTTAATCCCCTGAGTTTCCATAGAATCTTGAGAAGTGATGTTTTCTTGCGGTTTCTTGATAAGTCCTGCAGCAGTATCTGTACATTTGAAGATCTCTCTAGTCGAATCAGATATATAGTTCTGATATAAACTTTCGTCAAGAAAACCAAGAAAGCCATTAAAGAAGTGATGGAAATTTAATAGACCAATAGGCTTATTATGAAGTTTCATGTTTGACTGTGCAGCAAGATTAAGCATGGTCATTAAAGTTCCATAACCACCAGGAAGTATGATGGAAGCATCACTATGATTCACCATAAACATAGTGCAATCATAAATAGAGCTAGATAGCATCAGATTGGCAGAATCTTTAACGATTTTTATTGGAGCTCGGTGAAAAGGTAATACACTTTTCACTTCAATGGCAAAGCATTTTCCAGCCATGAGCAGATTATCAAATAAAGTGAGACTAGTTCCTCCATACAGTAAATTGATGTTTTGTTTTCCCAGTTCTCTAACTAATTGGGATATAATATTAATATTCTGAGAAGAAGCTACAAGTTTAGAACCGCCAAGAACACATACGATTTTTATGGAGGGAAGAACTTTAGTAACTTGAGAAGATTCAGAAGTCTCCATTTGGAGATAATTGATAAGAGGAATGATCGGTCTATTTAAAGAGAAAGTTATGAAGAGAAAAGTATTATATTGTTGCACTCTGACAGAAACAACAGACAAGTAAGTAGTTAAGCTTTAAATGAGAGTTATCTATCAGAAGAGATAAGATATTAAATACCTTATAAAATAAGGGCTAACAGAGACAGTTTTGCAAATAGTATCCTTAGCAACAATATTTTCGAGACTATAGTGGTTTTGTTCATTTTTTAAACAGACCCATAAAGACATAAGCTCTCGATGTACATATCCACTTGGATGTGTCTCAAGAATCTGTTGGAGTGTTAGATCTATAGATTCTTTGCTCAATCCTTCTTTGATGAAAGTTATTTTATCTTCTCGATTTTTAAACACAAACCCCACCGATTTGCATCGGGTGTCGCAGTTCCATCGAGCACATTTGAAGCATCCACCTATTCTTTTTGCTCTACGTTTCTTGGAAAAAGTACTTCTACCCATACCTGGTAGATATTTATAAGAAGTTGAAAATTCTCCAGAAGTCGGACTTTTGCTTCAATCAACCATCGAATATCACTTGGAATATTATTGAGCATTAGCGCTCTCAATCTTTCCACTCGAGATCGATAAATTCTTCTTATGATATTAAGTGGAAGAAAAGAATAAAAAGTGTGAATATTTGAGAGTGCTAGATCCATTTGTGATTCGAACCAGTGCTGAGGAAAATTGAATGAGTTATTGAGTTTATTTATAGAATGATGTCGCATATGAGATACGACAGAGATCAGTGTAACCAACACGCATGAAATAAAATCATGCATTAAAATATACTGAGTGTCAGAATCAGTACTCAGAGTATAATTAATGCAGCCAAAAGTAGATGTGAGATGTCGACAATAATGATACACATGAATTATTGCGATGTTTATTGATTGTGCTAGTAACAGTTTCATAATTGGTGGTAAGAGAGACGGTGATTAAGGGTTATATCAACGATATAATCAGGCAGAATAGATCAAACAGGAAAAGAGATCTAGAGATTAATCAGTTGAAAATTAGTCCTTCTCAAGAATGAGAAAAGCTTAAGACTGCTCAGAGTTGATAAAAGTCTTCAGCTGATAAACATAGACGAGAAATGCAATTTGAGGTAGAAGATAAAGTATTCCTGAAAGTTCGACAGATGTGAAGTGTCGTTCGTTTCGGGAAGTTACGTCCTCGTTATATAAGTCCATTAGAAATTCTAGAACGAGATGGAGAAATTATATGCCAAGTCCTTCAAGTGTGAAATTTTGGCTTATAAAAACAAGTTGAGTACAGCGAAGCTACTAGCATAGAAAGTAGATGCGACCGTGTTAATGACTGTAGGTGACATTGATGCCGCAGGTACATAACATGCAGGTGTTCCACACCCGAAGGGCCCCAGGTAGTGGGTAAATCGCATGCACCGTGCCGCGTTGTCAGGTCCCCAGTCATAGCAGGTCGAGCCAAAAGTGCTTGGCATTTCCATCAATGCTACAGATGGGTAGACAGTTAAGAAAGATGATCAGAAAGTTTAAAAGCTTGCTTTTGGACAACAGATGTGTCCAGTGTGCATAACGTGTTATACGTATCGATGTTAAGTATGTGAGCAATCCAGAGTATGTGCTTCAGCACAATGAGCTTCAGTTTCAGCCAGATTAAACTTACGAGGAACAATCGGTATCAGTTTTGGACCAAAAGGTTCATTGGCTTAGGAATCGAGATATTTTCCTCGTTAGTATCAGATGGAATAGCCATGGAAAGTTAGATGACAACTGGAAGTGAGAAGTTAATATTATGGCTCGTTTTCTAGATATTGAGTTCTGATATGTATACAGTTCGTATGTATCCCAGTTTTAGTATTTCCGAGGGCGAAAATAGTTTTAAGGAGGGTAGATTGTAATATCCCATTCAATAATTAATAAAAGTAATTATTTTAGTTCTGAGTTGAACTAATTACTTTTATTAATAATGTTCGTTCCTAGTTACGAGCCAGTTATTCAGTTATAAGTTTAACTTTAAGTCGGGAATCGCTTTGGTTAAATTTTTTTAGTAAACCGATCTAATTTCGGTAACTAATTCTGATTCTTTTATTTTAAGAAATAGATTTTATTAGTGGGGATCAATTATTTTAAGTCAGCGAGATAATCAAAGTTGAGAATATTTCGAGAAATCGTCAGAGTAGAGTTTCAATTAGAATCGAGTAAATCAATGTCGAGCCTTATAGTAGTTTCTTAAGAATTTTTCATAGCTTTATTTTTTTAAGTCAAGATCAATCCATTAGATTGAGAATTAGAATTTATTATATTTTTCTAAAATCTAAGATTAGTATATTTAAGCTATTGATTAAGTCTTTTTCTCGGACAAGAAATAATTTCGTGACTAACAAATGCCGTGTCCCATTTTTCATTTCGATAAGCCAGCAATTTCGTGTTAAGTGGTTTAAGTCCAAGGATTAAATTGTTATAAACCTAGAGAGAAAAAGAGAATAGAGAAAATGTTTCTCTTGGTCGTAATTTCATTATAAATGAAGTTCCTATTTATAGGAAAACTTCTGATGGCACAATCATAATAATACAATTACATCAGGGGTAAAATAGTCATTAAATGAATTAATGTGGTCAAAAATTTTCTATTATGGCTTATCTTTTAGGAGATGGACACCTAGCATGCTGATAAGTTCCTTAAAATGCCATTAATAATCTTTATAGTGGCAATTGTCTTTATTAAATTAATAAGGTTTCAATCTTTTGACTAAATCGGTGATGGTGCATTAGCAGCATAATTGAAGTGGGGTTTATTTCATACACGTCATCAAATTAGTTCCATATTTAATTAAACCAAGAGATGGTGAGAAAAAAATAGTGCCGTGCACGTAATTCCAAGAAGGGCCATCCTTGAGTCGCAACATATTTTAATCAAGTTCAGCTATATAAATTTAACATCAGCATGTTGAAGGACGGGAAAGAGTCTAAGAATGCATTAGTTACAACCTTTAGAAATCAAAGTCAAGCTATAGACGCGAGCGGCGTGAGTAAGTCAAAGGGAGGCTCTAAGTACCGTTTTTGAGTTCGCTGAAGGTGAGATTGTGTTTATAAATTTTTCTAGCTATCATTATGATATAATAAGAATTATTATATGAAGAAATCAATATGTGCTCATGCTTTGGTATTAATTCCGAAATTTAAGTATTTTTCTCCGAGCCAAACCATTTCAGTTTAAGCATATCAGTTTTATTTCCGGACTTAGTATTATTTTAGAAAACCATTAGAGTGTTTCTTTAAATCCGGATAAGTTACCAGTTGAAGTCAAGCATCCTAGCATCTTATTGAGCATATTACGAGCATAGTACTTAGTATATTTGTTTATATTTTTATGTAGCTTGCAGATACAGCTACCTAGAACAACACTTACAGTTTTCAAAAGTTTTCAAGCAGAAAAGGTGGGGACCCAGCCTGGGTATTACATTGATTATAATATGATATCATGTCCGAGGTATGTATACAGTTTATACGCTTAGGATGAAGGCCCTCAGTTGCCTTAACAAGTACATCCTATGTTCTGATGGAGGCCCTTAGTTGCCTTAGAAATATCCATCAGAGTGTGCACACGTACCCGATCAGATATCGGCTAGATTAGAGATTCAGTTTCAGTTACTGGAAAAGATTTCCAGTCCAGATATATACTGATGATCATGATATTGTATTATTATTGCTGTTTACTTTAGTATGGGTTTTTATGGGGTACAAAAGGACCAGTACTAACCCCTATTGTGTTTTTCAGGTAACAGGGTCGGTTCAGAGGTGTGAGCTGAGTAGTGGTGGTGGGGTCGTGGATTCAGACTGTTGATTTTTACGAGGACATTTATTTATACAGTCTGTAAAATAAAAGACATTTTAAGACTTTTCCGCTACGCATTTAAGTTTCGAACTTGCATGTTAAAGTTTTTTAGATTTACAGATTTTAACCAGTTCGCCAGCAGGAACAGGTTTTCAGATTTACATGCTTGTTTCGATAAAGATTTAAAATCTATTTTCTTTACGTCTAAACCAGCAGTTAGACCAAGTTTAAAGAAAAACAGATTTTCAGAAAAGATAAGTTTTAGTAGCATCCCGAGTTAAGAGCAAAAGATTTCGAAATATTTATAAGTATTTTCGAAATAAAGTTGCGAAAAATTTACTCTGATAAGCGGGGTGTTACAGGCCATCCGAGCCCGTGACCGGTCCGCGTGAACCCATTTGTGACCTTTTGAACTGTTTGACTTTGCCTTGACCCTCTACCTCATTTTTCATGTCGAGTCCATGCTTAAATAATTTTAATCGGTTTTCGAGTCTAGTTGTCAAGTCCAAAGGTTCCATACTCCACTAGCAATTCAACGAATCACCTAGTCGATAATGTTTCGGTCAAGTGAATGTTGTTGTATGTGGTTTTAAGTGTCAGGATAGTTTGTTAATAGAACTACCTTGATTAATGTAGGTTCGACGAGCTGAGCCCTCGACATAAGTTCTTGCCTTGTGATATTTGCTACTTCGGCAACCAGGTGGATTATTTAAGTTCCTATGCGTTAAATTGTTTATGTCTTGTTGGGTTGGTATGATAAATGTATGTATGTGAACCATGTAGCCAACCGATGTGTGTTGTTCGGCCGTCGGTACGATTGTCCCCGTCGATGTAATACGGTGCTCTTGTGACGCAATCTCCTTAACTCCTAATAAAAGGTCGTGTCGTGGGTTGAGGCCACGACATGTACTCCCGCCGTTATGGTAATGAATCCCCTTTCTGTGGCTAATGAAAGATGTGTACACAGGAGTAATGTTATTATGTGAATAGGAGATATGACAGGATTTATTGATTTATGTTTATGCTGCGACCGTACCTATATGTCATAAATATACTCTATTTATTTGCATAGTGGTGAGTACCACGGGTTCCATATGTGCTCATCCCCACTTTTCTTTCCCAGATTGAGCAGTGGCAGGCATGATGGCATGAGGACGAGTGGCTGGTCTTTTATTTATGTTATTTGCTTCCGCATTGGTCTTATGAACTAGTTGCTTGATTTTTTAAATACATGTTGGTCTTCTTTCAAACTTGCGTTTTGAAAAGGTTAAACGTGTGGATTGGTTTTCTTTGAACCCGATAAGTGGGTAAGTTTCTTATTTGAGACATGTCGGATATTCATGTTTATGTGCATTTGAATATCATGTTGAATTTGGTTTCATGTTGATGTGTTAGTTTTGGATAATGAAATCGATGTGAAAGACCTGGTAATGAATACCCGTGAGTTTCAAATATGACTTGAAATACGATAATGCCCATGTTAAAGTTAATTTTTAAAAATGAATTTCGAAAATGTTATCTTGATTTTTCTGAAAGTCCAAAATTTCTTTAAAATCAAAGTGGGGCGTTAAATGGCTTCTCAGACGGAGATAGATACGGACTCGCCCAAGACTGTCATGTTCAAAGTCCCATTCTTCACATCAATGAGAGTGTTGGTGGTGGCCATGAATGGTCTGCCGAGAAGAATGGTGTGGTCCTTCACATTCTCTTGTACGTCCCCCACATCTAGAACGACAAAGTCCACCGGGACAATGAGCTTTCCTACATGAACAAGGACATCTTCTACTACTCCTTCGGGGTATCGGATTGAACGGTCTGCGAGTTGTAGGCACATACGAGTGGGTCTCAAGTCTCCGAGGCCGAGCCACTGAAAGATAGAAAACTGCATGAGGTTGATTCTCGCTCTGAGGTCAAGCATCCACGAAGCCTCTTTTCCATTCTCGAGGGCTATTTTAATCACGAAGCCCCAGAGATCACGTTCCTTCTTGGGTAGGTCATGTTGCATCGCACTCGCTGCCTCGTAAACCACCACTTTCTCCCCATCTCCGAACTTCCTCTTCTTTGTGACCAAGTCCTTGAAGAACTTCACGTTCGATGGCATGTTCGTGATCATGTCTAGGAGTGTTAAGTTGACGTTGACCTTCGAGAGCATGTTGTATAGGTCTCAGAATTGTTGTTCCTGCTTCTCATCTCGAAGTTGGCTCGGGAAAGGTATGCGTGGCTTGAATGGGTTTGTGGATTTGTGCAACATAGAACCCTCCGTCGGCTTCCTTGAATCAGTTTCTATACTCTTCTCAAGGTTCCCTTCTGCTCCCTTGGGCTGGTCGGTCGGATTAAGTTCATCAAGTTCGGTCATTTGCACGTGGTTGTCAACAACGTTCCCGCTCCTCAGCACTGTAATTGCCTTAGCTTGTTCAGGCAGGCTCGGTAGCTTCCCTTTGTCTGAGTCGGCCTCCATGTTCCCAACTCTTGTGGCAAGCTGGCCCAACAGTGTTTCAAGGCGTTTGATGGATGCCTCATTGTAACGTCCCGTTCATTATTAGAATTTTTTATTTTTATATTATTATTTATATTGAATATTTGCCTATTTATTTAAATTGCTATGTGATATAAATTATGTGATTATTATGTTATTATTTATGTGTTAAGTTATTAGGATTTATTTGTATTAGTTTTATCGTTCGACGATTTTCGATTTAATCGCGTTAACCGATTCTTAATCCGTTCTGATTTCGTTTTCGAACCATTCCAACCTAATCCTTGAATTTATTCATTTGAACCGAGTTAATGCTAATTTAGGTCCATTTCGGCTCATAAGATCCAGGTCAATTGGGTGTATTGTTTCCAGCCCAGTTTAATTGTATAAAATCGGCCCAAATCTAATGATATTTTAACCGGGCCCAATTTCAATAGAGTCTTGGCCCAAATGATATTAATTATGAGGCCCAAGTGGAGATTGCCAGCCTTTTTCTTCTCTTTCTTCCCGTGAGACCGAGTCTCTCCATTTGATTACCAGTTGAGATGTTCCAAAGGAGCGAAAAGAAAAGGCATAAACGAAATATTGAAATTGAATTGACAAAAACGAATCTTTCCCGTCGTCTTCTTCCCCGCATCCCTCATCTGTAAATCTTTCGTTGCCTTCCCGACAGGGCACGTCGAGTGCTCGGCGGTGGCTCTTCTGGGCCCCGCGGCTCGCCACCTAGAGTTGCGCCGCTAGAGGGGGCTTTTTCGCCGGGGAGAAGCTCGCGACGTTTTCCGGTGTTCAGCCTCTGGAGCCGGAAGCGTGTGGCGGGTTTTCGTTCTCCTCCGGTATCTCCGTTGCGGCGGCCTTCGGCGCTCTCTTGGAGCGAGGTGCGACCCCAATTTCCCAATTTAGGGTTTGGGGTGGAGATTGGATTCTGGCCAAATTGGATTCTCCTGGCCCTGGTACAGAGTATTAGAGCCATAGTGGTCAGCGATTAACGGTAGGTGCTGAACCTTGGCCTCGCAGTCGCCGGAAGGGTGGGTGTGGAGTTTTGGAATCGTGTTCGCCGGAGATCGATTGATTGGGCTTCTGTGCTCGTTGGAAGGGTTGGGCTTGGCCGGGCTGGGATGGGCCGGTTCGGGCAGGGCTGGGCTGTGCTGGGCAAGGTTGGGCTGGGCTGGGAAGGGCTGGACAAGGTTGGGTTGGTTGGCCAGGTGTCTTCGTCTCTGGGTGACAGTGGAGTTGTTCGTCTGGACGAGGGTTAGGTCCGTTGGTTTTCGACTCCGTTAGGCGTTTTCTTGCAGTTTCTGGGTTGGGATCCTGGACCGAGACTTTGCCATTGTTGGACTCGATGTGGTTTTCTGCTTGGGAAGGGCTCTCATTTTATTTATTCTTTGTTGTAGTTTGTTGGTCTGTGTCTTTGTTATTGTGTTGTATTTACCTAGGCCTGTCTTTTGGCACTGATGGAGTTGAATGATTAACCTGGGTGGGCTCGATCGCTTATTGATTGCCATTCGGGGTGGCGGTCAAACAATTTCATTAGTGTTGCGGGAATGGGATTGTCGTGTTGTGTTGTTTTGTTGTTTAGCTTGTAGTAGTTTCTCCCGTAGGGGAGTGTGTTTCTTAATTGAAATGTATTTCAGCCCTTTGAGTGGTATATTATTGGCCCATCTTGCTAAATTACTCATAGCCATTTTTGGTATTTAGTTCTGGCCCAACTGAATTAATCACCTCGGTCTAAATGAGTTAAAATTTTCAGCCCTTTATTATTGACTTCTCAAGAGAGTGTCGTGCAATTGGAAAATTCTCATCCCTAATCCTCTTCATCAGCCGCTCCTCATCTCCTTCTTCTTTAAAATTTCCCGTCACCTCACTCTCTTCTCGGCAGAGACGAGCTCCGACCGAAAGTTGTCGAGGCTGCCGATTTCCTCCAGTGATGCCGCACGCCGTCGTGTCTTTCTTCGCCGGCAAACTCGCGAGCAGCTGCAGATCCCAGCTTCCAATCGCCAATCTCAGCCTTTCCGTCAATCCACCATAGCCGCGCGAGTCCATCTCCGAACAGCAACAGCGGCCCGCCGTGATGAGCAGCAGCTTCCGTCCGTTCATCCGACGAGAGCGAATTTCTGAGAGGTCGACTTCAGGCGACTGAGGGAGAATCCATCCAGCGACGGCAAAATTCCGATAGGCCCGAATGAGAACAAGCAGATGGCGATTAGAGCAGATTCCTGGCAAGCACACCCGATTTGCGGCGAATTTCAGTCAGCGACGGCCCGAGCTTTGTCCGACGACTTGTTCTCTGAGCAGGTTCGGGGCACTACCGATGATCAGAATCCCGCGGCTGACGAGCAGGTCATGTTGGTCGCAATCGAGCTATAGTTTCCGGCGATATTTCAAGGACGCAAACAACCCGAGAACTCCTCTGACCGGGAGCAACCAGGAGTCTAATAAATCAAGCGTCCGGCAGCAGCTAAACCGAGCTTTTCTAAGAACCGAGAGCCAATCGAGCTTCCCCTTTTGGCTCTGTTCTTAGACCCAAGAACGGTAAATTTGGCTGAGCTCTTCAACACCTTATTTGGCCGAAATATCTTAGTTGAGATTTTAAGGTTCAGTTCCATTGGTATGCTTAGGCTTGGGCTGTTGTTTTTGTGCCATGCTTGTAACTTATGTGTTGAGCTTATGATATGTTTATCATGCTGTAAATGAGTATATATTAGAGTGATTAATTTCAGTTTTTAACTGTTTCTGTTATGGTTGGTGAATAAAAGAAATAGAATGGAGAAAATAAAGTTCATTTGTACATGTTGTGTATGTCTTATTTGAATGGTTTATGTATTGTACCTTAGGTGTATCATAATTTCTGTTTATGTGTTTAGATGTTGTGTATGTCTTATTTGAATGGTTTATGTATTGTACCTTAGGTGTATCATAATTTCTGTTTATGTGTTTAGATGCTGCTGTGTTGGGTCAATTCAGAGGCTAAGATTCAGTTTTGTGGCCTTAACTTGTCATTTAAATATTGATAGAGTTGGCCTATGTTAGTTAAAGAGAGGGAAATGAGAATAGCACTTGTAGGTGTTATTTTTGGGCCGTATGTTTTTGTTTTAGCCGAGGCTTTTCATGAGTTTTTGAGCATGCTGTAAGGTGTTAAATATAGAGTTTATAATTCAGATGTTGTGGACCTAGCATGTTAAAAGAATAAGAGGGCTACATTTTATGTATGTTGTGTGCTAGTTTTCTTGATTGCCTATTTGTTTGATTTTGTGAGATTTAATTTCAGTTAATATGTTTTTATTTGTGAGTTAAATTTTACGGTTATTATATGATCTATGTTTGGTCTTATTTGAGAAAATGTGGTTTAAGAAGAGTAGTTATAAAGTTTATGTCATATTTTTATCTGCTTATATTTTTACCGAATTATATGCTCTTATTTGATGTACGTGCTATACGTGTTGTAATTGGTTATTTTGCATTTTAATCAAAACCCATAGTAATGAAACTTAATTAAAAAAAAATGTAGGTTTTGAGGAGTCGAGCCCTCTGCCTACCCTCGTCTGAATATCGTGTTTGTCGTCTGTTTCGACTAATCAGGTGGGTTTTATTCATGAACTTGCTATGCCTTAATTAATTGTTATTGTTGTGGTATGATCAATGTATGCATGTGGACCATGTAGCCTTCGATGTTAGCTGTACCGGCCGTCGAACGGTTATCCCCGTAGCTATAGAACGTACCTTCGGGTAGTCTCCTTTATTATTGTTGGCAGTCAAGGCGTGAGCCTTGGCTGGTGATCCTCGTATGTAAGGCCAAGACGTAAGGTTTGGCATTCAGGGTGGATGTACTCCTTAGGTAAGGCGTTCGGTATATAGTTCGGCAGTAGTCTATTGCTATAGGTGTGCACATGAGACGATTATTGATTATTAATAGGAGGTGGGACGATTATTGATTCGTATACATGCTGCAACCATACCTAAATTGTTTATTGATTATTGAATATTAATTATTGCATAGCGGTGAGCACTTTGATTTTCCTATTGTGCTCAACCCCACTTGCTTTTCATGGATGTAGGTTAGTGTTGCGGGCACGGCGACGGGATGCGAGTGGTGGTCTTAATAATTGATATTGCTTCCGCCTAGAACTAAATATTGCTATTACTGCTTTCTTTATTATTAATTACTGGATTGTTGATAGAGAGTGTACGCCCTAGGATGATTTGATTATTGGATTGCGAAATTGAGTATTGATAATTGAGTATTGATGATTGTTTAAGTATTGGTGAATGATTGAGTATTGAAAATTTTGTTAAGTATTGATAAACCGTTTGAAAATGAGTAACGCCTCAAGTGTTTATTGAAATAAATTTGAAAAATTTATTCTGATTTTCGGCAATTAAAAGTGGGGCGTTACACTCGTTATTCAAGTCCCTCTGCTCGCTGTTGGCCATAAATTGGAGGATCTTGTCCAGCTTGTCGTCCTGATTAGATGAACAAGGACCGTCCCCTCGTGTTTGCATTCCACCCATCTGACCCCACTGCGGTTGGTGTTGATGTTGTTGGGGGTAGTTCGATCTCATCTGCTGTTGGGAAATAATGTTCGGTTGGGGTTGCTGCTGTGTGAAATTGGGTCGGGGCTGCTGGACATTGTTGTTGTTGGACCACAAGAAATTTGGGTGGTTTTCTCCACCCAAAGTTGTACGTGTTGGAAAAAGGGTCATTGACTGGCCGGTTCTAGTACCCCTGTAAGGCATTGGAATCTGCATACTGCTCACTGAAACCCCGATCGAATGTCGAAGGGCACACCTCATACCTATGTCCGTGGACACCACATGCTCCACACGCTTCTACAACCATAGTCTGCATTGGCTGGCCTCCCCTTGCATTCAGTAGCCGCATCTGCTCCGTGAGCTCGGCTATCTGATGGGCCATCATGTCTCGCCCAAAAGATACTTCGTTGACCACGACCCTCTTTCCTTCACTGCTCTTTTGAGACGAGTTAGAACTCATCGCTTAAAAAATATCCATCATCTCCTCGGTCGTCCTTGCCCCAATATCCCCACCAGCCGCATTATCCACCATGTACTGAAGATTCTGGTTGAGAGAGTCATAGAAGTTGTTCATCAGTAGGGCCGGTGGGAAATTGTGGTGCGGGCACTGTCTCTGGAGGTCCTTGAAGCGCTCCCACTCCTCATGGAGTGGCTCTTTTGGCTGTTGGGCAAAGGAAACAATCTGGGACCGTAAATCTTATGTCTTCTGATGGGAGTAGTACCTCCAATGAACTTTGAATACACTTGCCCCCAAGTGGTGAGGGAGTCGGGAGCAAGTGTCATAAACCTAGCTTTGGCCAGGTCTTTGAGTGTCTCGGGAAAACACCTCATTTTCAGCTGATCCTCGTTCAAGTTGTGAACTGGAAAGGTTTGGAGGACATTGTAGAACTCATTTATGAAATGGAGTGGGTCCTCGTTGGGTAGACCATGAAAGGATGGAAGTTGGTTGTAGTGATCGTCTTGAACTTGTAGTTCCGAGCTGCTGTTCCTAGCCGAATGCACGAAGTCACCGGCCCGATCACCGGTTGGGCCAAATCACAAAGAAGATGACGAGGGGGGTTATTTACTTCCTCTTTGTCGTTCTGTGCCATGTCTTCTTGGCTGTCTGACTCTCGGTTGGCTGAGTCTGACGATTCAGGAGCAAGGTTGGCCAACAAGTCTCTCAAATCCCTGTGGATGGATTGGTCGTTTGGAATGATTACACGACCACTCTTGGTACGCATAAACAAAAACAACAAAAACGTCACGGGCACCAGATAGACAAGAGAGGGAACAAATGAAAATCAAAACAAGAAAACACTAAGACTAGACTAAGAAAACGAAACAAAGAGAAACACGCAAACAAGAAATCACAAAAATTAAGAGAGACACTGAAAATAAAATGAATAGGCGCACAAAGTAAGTCCTAAACTCTCCCCGACAACGTCGCCATTTTGTTGTAGTTATTTTTACCGGAGTTGAATCGAAAGATTCAAACACCGGGTCGTGTCTCAAGGAAGGTCAGCCGGATTATTTGTACGTATATTCAATCCCACGAAAAGAGAAAACAAATCTTAAACACTCTAATTCAATTTTTTGGTTTCGATTGTCAACTACGAACTCTAAACTAAGCAATTTTAATCACACAACTTTAAACACGATTCAAATAGTGGTAAAGGGACTAGGGTGTCGGGGACAATCGTTTTTGGTTCTCAATACATTTAACGGGCAATTAACTACTCGGCTAAATGACTCGAAAAACTAATTCATCTAGAGATTCATTCTCAATAACTCACGTAACAAGAGACTAAACATAAACGAACAATTATCGAATCAATTAACACATAGACGATACGTTTCCGAACGAGTCGATTCTAAATGAGCCAAGATCGATCGATTTCTCCCCTTTCGGTTCTAAAATCGATTAAATAGATTAGGATGGTGATCAATCATCAAACCCTAGGATTAGCACAACTCGCAAAGACAAAGCAATCGACTTACTTGTAAACGAAAACGAACCGGAACAATTATCCCCTAACCCTAGTTAACAAATTTAGCTGCTCATCATAGATTCAACAGCGAAATACACATCAATCAAAGCCATCATATTCATAAACAAAACGAAAAGAAGAGCTTACGATTAATAACGAATCCAAATCCAAAAGTCGAATCTTGGAGTTTTCACTATCCAAGATTGAAATCCAATGAAAAACTAAGAGAAAAGTGTTTTGGAAATGAAAGGTACGAAATACAATGTTCAAAGATGTCTAAAATCTGCCCTAGACTCAACCCTTAAGCCCTCCAATTCAAAATTCCGAGAAAAACGCAGCTATTACAAAACAGACCTTAGCAGCGGTAAGGTACCTTAGCGCCGCTAAGGCATCTTAGCTGATACAATATGTCCCCGTTAAGCTGTGAAGCACCACTAGCCAAACTGGCCTTAGCGGCGCTAAGGCCTGGGCAGCTCCAAAATGTTGACTTCTCGGGCTCGCGTACTCTCGCTTAGCGTCTTCTGGATCTTTTCTGAGTTAGAAACTCAATCCTCGCATTCTTGGTGGTACGAACCGGTATGGAACTCCTGAGAATCGGAACAGAATCTTCTTTTATCGTTCAAAACCTGAAATCACCACAACTAGAAAAAGTAGGAGAAAAAACAAAGAAAACACGGCACACAACTAAATAACACTAAAACACGAGAAACGACTCGGAGGACCGAAAGAACCTAAGAAACGACCTAAAATGGGGGAAAATACACGCAAAACACCAATAAAATTAGCAACAAAAATGGGACAAACAGAAGTACCTCACTGCTCGGCTCAAGGGGAAAGAATACAAAATCACGGACAAGGTACTGAGTGACATTTACAAGTTCAAGACTAAAGAGCCACGAGCCAGTCCGATGGGATTTAAGGTGGACCCAAATTGGGCACTTTTATCCTCGTGTAAGACATATAAGAAGACCAGGACATCTTCCGGTTTGATCTCGGACGTTGCGCTCGGCGTGGTCCACAAGTACCTTTGTCACAAGATTTTCAGGAAACGAGAATCGAACAAGGTGAGCGAGCAGCATGTGTTCATTTTGTGGTCGTTGTCCCAAGAGAAATCGGTATGTATGCTTCAATACCTTAAGAATGCCCTCATGGACACGCGACGAGATGTGAGGAATGGGGCGAACCTGGGCCACGTAGTGACGGAGATTGCTGAGAATTTCAGGGTTCAGGCTGACGAACTGAGTATCCTTTCTAAGTGGATCGGGGTGAAGGAACTCCACTCTGCTCAGTTCATCGTGAATGGTCAAATTGTTCCCGTCCACAATCGGAGGAGCTATTCCGTCTACCTTCAGGAGTTGAAGAAGGCGGCCTCAGCCACCGGCCCGTTACACACGACAGCGAGTACGTCGGGTGCCCCATCCCAGACGGCACCTCAAGACACCGCCGAAGAGGACACAGACGCAGATGACCGGCCTCATCAGAAGTCCTATCATCCCCCGCCTCTGATATCAGGGCATACGGATGCTTATTCCGAGCAGGCTCTAGTCTGGTTCTCCGATTATCAGGCGAGGAAGATGAGCAGCTGAGATCAATCCTGTAGCACCCCATTTGTTCCAGATTATTTATGGAATTATTATTTATTTTACTTGTCCGAATTTATTTTATTCGTGCTCGATTATTATTCTCTATTTGGATTATGTGCTCGTAATTGTCTAAATGAATAATTGAGTAAATTTAATATCGAGTCGGATTGTAAATTAATTTTAATTGTCGATCAAACCGAGCCAGCGACCAAGTCGAGCCGTCGGACCGAAGCCCGCACCCGCTTTCGCGCCCGCCTGGCTCCCTTCGACCCACCCTCCTAGACACCTTCTAGAAGGTGTTATTTTAAAATTCAAATCACACCAAGTCAGATCCCTTATCCCCCATTTTGTGCTCTTTGACCAAAAATTAAGGGGAGTTACACAACCTTCCATGCATGATATAAGGAGACCCCTCCCCTCACTTCCCCATCTCTATTTCTCGTCACTTTCTCTCCCCCTCTCTCTCAAAGAACCAGCCCTCCCCTCATGCTCTCTCCCTCACTCTCCTCTAGCCGAAAAAATCTCGCCCCAAACCGCCGAGAAAATCCCTCGCCGCCCGCGTGCGCGCTGAAGCCGAATAGCGCCGCCAGCGACGCCGAACCTTCTCCGCGACCTTCTCCACTTCCGGCCACCATCACGATCCAAGGAGTTCCCGAGGACCCCTGGACGTCACCTTTGTCGTGCGAGCCGACCCAACGCCGAACACGCCTAGCGGACGAGTTCCCCGCCGCCCGTAGGAGTCGAGCCCGCGTCCCTAGCCACGCAGTGTCGCCTTTCTCCCCTTGGTGTTTGGTAGATTGCTGAACCTTGGTGTCCCCATGTGCTTTATATGTTTTCATGACTGATTAGATGATTTATTGCCTTGGTTGCCCACCTTATGTTTTAGAATTGTTTTGTTTAAATGAGATCCTTTGAGTTTAGGTTGGAAACCTAAGGATCTGACTTCTCTTGGTGAAATCCTTATGGATAATGGAATATTATGTAGTGTTAAGGCTCTGTTATGAAGCCTAGCATGGTTTGAAGTCATTTGGTAGCCTTTATGAATTTTTATATGTGATGTAGGTGCTGATTATTGATAAATTCGTGATAAATCAAGTTGTTACCCAAAATTTCTGAAATTTTAATATGTTGTTCCTCTTATATGTGTTGTCATTGTGTATAAATTTCGTAATTTTTGGAATTCATTTTCTAGGTAAATGTTTATTTGAAAGTTGCTGCTGAAACTTGTTTAAATCATGAAAAATTGGTCCCTTGCTGAAAATGGTTGAAACTCGGTTTATATGCTCATTTGATGTTGTATTATGTGATATAAAAATCCCAGCTTTTATTGAATTCATTTGGATAGGTTATTGATGTAATCATGATTTTTGGTGAATCTTGCAATAATTTTTATAAATCTTGTTTTCATTTTTTTTAGCTGGAAATTTTATGTGTTAGACCTCGCATGCTGCAGTTGTTGGTGTTTAATACTTCAGGACTTAAATCGTTTTCCAGGTCAAGTTTTAAATTCATGCTTGTTTTTGCTGAAATATTATTTTAATTTTATAAAATCGCATGTGTAAGTGTTAAAGCTGATACTTGATGATATTGTTATGTTCACTGATGAAAATTTTGTGTTAAACTTTCAGAACCTAACTCGTTCGTTTTCCTGATCAACTTGAAAATTTGAAATTCTTGTCAAATTTTGCAAAATTTAGCTCATTATGTTTAAGTATGAATTTTTATGTAATTTTGCATATATGTTTCTGTTGATATGGCTCATATATTGACAAAGGAAGGAGGCAGGCCGATGCCTGTGAGCGGAGCGGAGCGAGCGTAGCGAGGGAAGCGGAGCGACCGAGCGAAGTGAGCGGAGCGGAGCGAGCAGGCATCGGCCCTTTGTTGGGCTGGGTCGATTAGCTGGGCCGGGGGTACGGTACGGGGTATTTATGTAAATTTATACCTTGTAGGGATATGATATAAATACATTGTGTATTGATGTATTTGGGATAACGAGTGAATAATAAGATCACTGCTCCGCCGTGGACGTAGGCACATTGCCGAACCACGTAAATCTTGTGTCATTTACTTTCTCGTCTTTAATTCGTATTGTTCTCGTTTCACAACAATTGGCATCAGAGACAGGTTGATTGGGCGATGACGGGAGGATCGAAATTCGAGGTTTCGAAATTTGATGGTCATGGCAATTTCGGATTATGGCAGACGAGAGTAAAAGATTTATTGGCGCAACAAGGAATTCAGAAAGGGTTGCGCACAGAGAAGCCAAAGGGTATGGACGACGATGATTGGCAAGATCTGCAAGAACGGGCGACCGGGACGATTCGGCTGTGCCTTGCAGATGAAGTTATGTATCACGTTATGCATCTCAAATCGGCGGATGAGATCTGGAAGAAACTGGAATCGCAATTTATGTCGAAAACCCTAACGTCAAAATTGTATCTGAAGCAGAGGTTATACGGGCTGAAGATGCAGGAGGGGACCGATTTAGAGCAACATGTGAGTATCTTCAATCAGATTATCACAGATTTGGCTTCACTCGAGGTCAAGGTTGAAGATGAAGACAAGGCGATGATTTTACTGTGTTCGTTACCCCCTTCTTACGAACATATGGTGACTACCCTTACATATGGGAAAGAAACGATCAAGACTGAGGAGATTACTTCAGCGTTGTTGGCTCACAACCAGCAGAAACAGAAATCTGGAGAGTCGTCTACTCAAAGTGATAGCTTATATGTGAAGGGTAACCAGGATCGTGGAAGAAAACAGGGGCGGGAGAATTCAGGAAATCGGAATTTCAGATCCAAGTCGCGAGACAAATCGCAAGGGAAGAAAACTGTGACGTGTTATAAATGCAAGGAAAAGGGGCACTTCAAACGGGATTGCCCAAACTGGAAGAAACAGACTGTTGAGTCGTCTAAGTCTGCGAATGTGGTACAGAATGAGGAATCTGATTGCAGTGATGGAGATATGTTATCTATTACTGCGCAGTATGATGATGCTTGGATTCTCGATTCTGGATGTTCATATCATATAACGCCTAACAGAGAGTGGTTTGCTACTTATAAACAAGGTAACTCGGGTTCTGTTTTTCTTGGTGATGATAGATGCTGTGGTATTGTCGGTATTGGGGATGTCAAAATCAAGATGTATGATGGAACTGTTAGGACATTATGTGATGTGAGACATATCCCTGAGTTGAAGAAGAATTTGATTTCTTTGGGCACTTTGC
Organism: Striga asiatica; assembly: GCA_008636005.1. NCBI lineage: Eukaryota > Viridiplantae > Streptophyta > Magnoliopsida > Lamiales > Orobanchaceae > Striga > Striga asiatica. The sequence continues at coordinate 57,588 of BKCP01008015.1, read as the reverse complement.
ATAGAAATGGTTTCATTCCCAAGGCTGATGAGGATAGGGAAACCATTAAGATTGTGAAGGGTGCTTTGACTGTGATGAAGGGGAGGATCACTGCAGGGAACATTTACAAACTGTTGGGAAGTACAGTTGTAGGTGGAGTTTATTCGGTGGAGTCGTGTGAAGATAGCACGAAATTGTGGCACATGCGACTTGGGCATCTTAGCGAACATGGCATGACTGAACTGCATAAGAGGGGGCTTCTGCATGGTGTTAAAACTTGCAAACTCAATTTCTGCAAGTTTTGTGTTCTGGGAAAACAGACAAAAGTCAGTTTCAAGACTGGCAAGAAAAAGACAAAAGGAATTCTGGATTATATACATTCAGATGTGTGGGGTCCTACTAAAGTGACATCGATGGGTGGTTCTGTGTACTATGTGACCTTTATTGATGATTTTTCGAAGAAGGTTTGGGTGTATTTCATGAAGCAGAAATCTGAAGTTTTTGCTAAATTCAAGCTATGGAAGGCTGAGGTGGAGAACCAGACTGTTAGGAAGATCAAGTACTTAAGGTCTGATAATGGTACAGAATACACCGATTCACAGTTCCAGAAGTTCTGTGAGGAGCATGGGATTCAAAGGCATTTTACAGTGCGTAAAACACCACAGCAGAATGGTGTTGCTGAGAGGATGAATCGGACACTGGCTGAGAGGGCGAGGTGTTTAAGACTGAATGCGGGATTGTCGAAGAGTTTCTGCGCTGAGGCTGTAAGTATGGCTTGTTATTTGATTAACAGATCACCACGTGCATCTCTGGATGGCAAAGTTGCAGAAGAAGTGTGGACAGGTAATGATGTTAGTTTTGATCATCTGAAGATTTTTGGTTGTCCTGCTTATGTTCATGTTCCTGCTGATGAGAGGTCAAAACTGGATGCTAAATCAAAGAAGTGCATTTTTCTGGGCTATAAGAAAGGTGTGAAGGGATACAAGTTTTGGGATCCAGTTGAGAAGAAGACAGTGATTAGTAGAGATGCAGTGTTTGATGAACAGTCTATGTTGGGATCAGATGCAGAAAAGGTCCAAGTGGAGTTGGAACATCTTCCAGCAGTTCTTGATAAGGGAGATAGTTCGACTTCTGCACCTGATGATGTTGATCATGATGTTTCTGGCACAACTGATGTGTCAGAGAGCTACAAGTTAGCCCGGGATAGAGTGAGGCGTACCAATATACAAGCTCCGGTCCGGTTTGGTTATGAGGATATGGTGGCATTTGCTCTTGCGATCACTAGTGTCGATCCTGAGACTTTTCAGGAGGCTGTTTCGTGTGGAAATAGTGATAGATGGAAGGGTGCCATGGAAGAAGAGATGAATTCTGTGCATAAGAATCAGACATGGGAGTTGGATGTTCTTCCAAACGGGAAGAAAGCCATTGGTTGCAGGTGGATTTACACAAGGAAGTCATCGATAACAGAAAAAGGAGGGGAAAGGTTCAAGGCTCGGTTGGTGGCCAAAGGATACTCACAGCAAAAGGGGATTGACTATGATGAGACATTTTCTCCTGTGGTTAGGCATACTTCGATCAGGGCTGTGCTTGCATTGGTGGCTAGTTGGGATTTGCATTTAGAGCAGCTGGATGTTAAGACTGCTTTCTTGCATGGTGATCTCGCAGAGCCTATTTACATGCAGCAGCCAGAGGGTTTCGTTCAACCAGGAAAGGAGCATTTATTTTGCAGATTGAAGAAATCCTTGTATGGCTTGAAGCAAGCATCGCGGCAGTGGAATATACGATTTGATTCGTATATGACGAAGATTGGCTACAAGCGTTGTGAGTTTGACTGTTGTGTTTACACTAAGAGCCTTGGTGATGGTTCCATTATTTTTCTGTTACTCTATGTTGATGACATGCTTGTTGCTGCTAAGAATATGCGTGATATTGTTGATCTGAAAAGGCTTTTGAGTCAGGAATTTGAGATGAAGGATTTGGGGGCTGCGAAGAAGATTCTTGGGATGGAGATTCACAGGGATAGAGGGTCAAAGAAACTGTGGTTATCTCAGAAGGGTTATGTGGAAAAGGTGCTACAGAGGTTTGGGATGAATGAAGCCAAACCGGTGGGCACTCCATTAGCAAACCACTTCAAGCTTTCTGTTCATCAGTGCCCCAAGTCGGACAAGGAGACTCGGGATATGGTGGAGATACCTTATGCCAGTGCTGTTGGATGTTTGATGTATGCCATGGTATGTACTCGTCCTGATTTAGCTCATGCTGTTGGTTAAGTTTGCAAGTACATGTCTAGGCCGGGTAAACAGCATTGGGAGGCAGTTTAATTGATTTTCAGATATTTGAAAGGCACTGCGGGACATGGTATTGTGTTTGGAGATCAGCAATTGGATCCCTTGGTTGTAGGATATGTGGATTCTGATTATGCTAGGGACTTGGATAGTAGGAGATCTACCACTGGGCATGTTTTCACTTTTGGTGGAGGGCCCATTTGTTGGAGGTCGCATACTCAGCCTATAGTTGCTCTATCTACAAATGAAGCTGAGTATATTGCTTTGGCTGAAGCGGCAAAGGAAGCAGTGTGGCTTGCTGGATTGGTTAGAGAGTTGGGTATTCAGCAAGGTGGAGTTCTATTATATTGTGATAGTCAGAGTGCTATTCATTTGGCTAAGAATCAAGTATATCATGCTAGGACGAAGCATATTGATGTGAGGTTCCACAAGATTAGGGAATGGATTGCTTCTGGGGATATTCAGTTGGAGAAAGTTTGTACTGAAGAGAATGCTGCTGATATGTTGACTAAGACTGTTACTTATAACAAATTCAAACATTGTTTGGATTTGTTGAATGTTTCTGCATGCTAGAGTTGCATGGTACCCCTGGCCTGCTTGGTGTGTCTCGCATAATTGCTCGCTATTGTATTCTCCTAAGGAGGTGATATATTCGCCAAGGTGGAGATTTTTTGATATGGCTCATATATTGACAAAGGAAGAAGGCAGGCCGATGCCTGCGAGCGGAGCGGAGCGAGCAGGCATCGGCCCTTTGTTGGGCTGGGTCGATTAGCTGGGCCGGGGGTACGGTACGGGGTATTTATGTAAATTTATACCTTGTACAGATATGATATAAATACATTGTGTATTGATGTATTTGGGATAACGAGTGAATAATAAGATCACTGCTCCGCCGTGGACGTAGGCACATTGCCGAACCACGTAAATCTTGTGTCATTTACTTTCTCGTCTTTAATTCGTATTGTTCTCGTTTCACAACAGTTTCTCCCTGTTACATGACTTGGTAAACCCTTACTTGAATATATGTGTTTTCTCATAATTGGTTTCGAGTCGAGTCGAATGTTCCAAAAATCCACGAGAATTTCCCACGAGCCACTTAGTTCGACGAGTTCGACTAAGTTTGTGTGAACGTTGGATTTGTTGTAATCGAGAGGTTATCTTGATTTCATGTAGGTGTCTCGAGGGGTTGACCTCAAATCCTATCTTTTCGAGCCTTGTATTTGTGATATATCGCTGCTTTCATATGGGTACATTTACGTTATATCTATAATTATCGCACTCGTTATTTCGTATAAATGTTCGTCTCGATAGTTGTTGTATGCGTGAGAACCCTAGTCTACGTGTCCCATTGATAGTTCCTTTGATGAACACATAAGCAGTGAGAGGTCGTCTGGCCGTTGCTAGTCGGGAGGTGGACGCCCTGATCCATGTGTTATACGGGGGGAGGGAGGGAACAGCTCCACTGTCTCCTAGAAAGGATCCCATGATCCGTGTGTTATTCGGAGTGGGAAGGTTTCCAGTTACTTTCTTGCCGATGTCTAATCGGAAGGTTGTTGTATGTACATAGGAGGTTTGCAATGGGGCCGTGTAGGGAGTTAGACTTGGATTCTATGCATACATTATTTTATGATTTTGAATCTTTATGCGGGATATACTGTGCGGTAATGGTGAGCATAATGGTTTGCTCACCCCCATTCTTTTCCTTCTTGTCTCCTCTTCCATTGTGTAGGTTGAGCATGGCTGGCGGCGGCGGCGTGAAGACGATCGAGTGGTGGTCATTTGTCGTTGTGTTATCGTTATCTTATGCTTCCGCCTACTTTATGATTATGTTGAACTGTTGCTTTTGACTTTGATTATTTCCTGCTTTGGTTTGGATACATTGATATTGTAAGGTTAAACTTTTGGAATTATGTTTAACTTTCTGGTTGGATTTGAAACTTAATAAATAAATTGATTTAATTTTTTATGACTGTTAGTTTATGCATGTATAAGTTCAATCTATGTGTTCGTATTTGTTTAATTGTCCTTGGTAGTTAAGTAGCGCCCGTTGAGAATCAAATTTTAATTTGAGATTTTGTGAAAATTTTACTCTGATTTTCATAAATAAATTTTGTAAATCCTTTAAAATAAAACAGGGCGTTACAAATCCATTTTGTCGTGATGTCGCATAATGTGAGGCTCGAATTGTACATAGAACAGAACGATGCACATTGGAAGTCGTTTGTTGAGTCCAATTACGAACGTTGGACGGAGCAGACCCAACAGGTGGAACGAGTTCGTGCAGAACAATGAGGAACACTGGACGGCCCATGATAACCAATGGGACACATGGAAGCACAGCAATATTCAGCAATGGAGCGTGTGGGACTACCGTTTCGACTAGTGGGATACCAGTTGGAGTGCGGGTAGCAGCCACCCTCCACATCCACCACCGGACGCACAGTGACTTGTCACTGTGCTTTGTACGTTTTTCTTTCTCTTTCTCTTTCGTTTTGTATAGTTTGTTTTGTTTTCAATCGATTAATTATGTGGTCTAACTTTCTTTCACCGTGGATCGACAATGGAGACATTGTCTGATTTTAAGTGTGGGGGATTTTTACGTGCTTACGAGACTATGTGGTTGACCAGGTCTAGTTTTCATTTTAGGTTGCTTTTATTTCTTTTCTCTTGCTTGGTGGACCGGTCTAGTATTTAGGTTTTTTGTGTTTTTTTTTCCGAGTTTGGACTATGGTGATTGTAGGATTGGTTAATAATTGTTGATTGAGCTGAGGAGTTATGATGATGAGAATGAGTGTCGCATCTTGATGAATTGCTTGGTTGTTTTGATTAACATTTATCCACCTTGTGAGGTTTGAGCCACATTTGTTTCTTGTGAGACATTGGTCAGAATCTTTGTCAATTAGGATTTGCCTTGAGTCTACTTTGAAATGAATATGTTGGATTTGTGTAATGTGAACATGATAGAGGCATTCTTTGTATTTTCATCCCTTTTTCTTCATTCAAAAATAATATTCACTAGTCGCCCCTTCGAGCCTTATTCGATTTTTATTGATAACCTCGTAATGATGAAGTTGAGGAGTTGCAGGTTGACATCTAAAGGTGACGATTTGTGAAATTGTGAATATTTGTGAACAAAAGAATGGAAGCCGAATGGATTATACTCCAAGTGCTCCAACCACTAATCTTAGTGGTCATGAGCAATGAGTACGGGAAACCGGTCTAGGAGACTCGGGCAGAAAACCCGAAGGCTAGCCTAGATAAAATGTCCAAAAGGTTTCCATAATAATAAAAAAAAAAAAAAAATAGTGGTGAATAATGTGGGAAGTGTGTTGGCTTTTGAGGATGTGGGAGGAACCGGTTGGTGTTGACAACCGGAAGAGTTCCTGATCACGATTAGGTGATTGAATTGAGTTGATTAGATTTTTATTGTGCCACTTAGCCGATATTTATCCTACCCGATCCAAAGAGCCTACGTTACAACCCCAGAAGTCCTCTTGATTTACTATTTCATGAGTTTGATTGTTTTAGAGTAAATGTTAGACGATAGGCAAATTTATGATTGATTTGATTGACGACAAACTTGAGTGCACCTATCTTATATTTGTAGAAGAAACTGAGTGAGGCACATATTATATTTTCGTACTCGAGAGTTTGTGGTCAAGCTAGTAATTGAGGTTTGCTCTTGTAATCACTGAAATTTTTCTCGACTTGATTGATTGGTTTGAGACTAGTCTTGCTTGAAACTGTTGTCCTTGCTCTTTTGCTTGTGTTTTTTTATTTTCTTTTTGTCCGGGATGAACAAAGGTTCTAGTGTAAGGGAGTTGTTTGTCCCATTTTTGTTGCTATTTTTGTTGGTGTTTTGATTGTCTTTTCCCCCATTTTAGGTCGTTTCTTAGGTTTTTTCGATCCGCCTAGTCGTTTCTTGTACTTTTATTGTTATTTTGGTGCGTTTGGTATTTTCGTTGTTTTTCTTCCTATTTTCCCTGTTTTTCGTGTTTTCCGGTTGTGGTGGTTTCAGATTTCAGGTTGATCGGATGACGAGCATTCAGACGGAGAAGTGTGTTGTCCAGGTTTCTAGGAGTTTCCATCGTTTCGTGTGACCCAAACACAAAGGAATCGAGTTCCCAGCTCGGGCAGAACCTGAGAGATGCTAGCCGAGAGAACCGGAGATAAAGCACAATATTTTGAGGCTACCCAGACCCTAGCGCTGCTAGCCTCTACTGTCTAGCGGCGCTAGATAAACTAGCGACCAACTGAAGCTGCGATGATTGTGACCCTAGCGCCGCTAGGTCTGTTTTTCAGCAGTTGCGTTTTTCTCGTGATTTCAAAAAAGAAGCTTAATAGATCGAGTTAGGGCAGATTTTACTGATCTTTGAGCATTGTATTTCGTACTTGAGACTACCAAACCATCTTTCACTTGGTTTTTGCTTGGATTTGGCTTTGGAGAGTAAAAAACTCCATCTCACGGATTTGGATTGTTCTCGGTGTTTAACATTCAGATTCATATTAATTGTAAGTTCTTATTCTCTTATTTTTTTACGATTGTGATTGTAACGCCCCGTTATTTTTAAGTGATAAATAACATTTTATTTTTCCAAAAATCAGAGTTAATTTTTCAAAAAACGTTTTAAAGATTTATTTAACGGTCGCTACTCAAAATTTCACATAATACTGTTTAAGTCCACACTAGGACCACCGGGTATAACCATCCCGAGCATATATATCTCATGCCAAACAATAACATTTATTGAATCATGTGAAATACTCAAATCAAATCCAACATGATCAATATATATCCAATTCATATTCAGAATCCAATGTCATAACAATAATCCAATAAAACCAAATCTCAAATATTAATTAAGTTTCATAAATCAGTTCGATTTCCATATGATAAGCCTAACAATGAGATAATCAATAATAAATAAGCGGAAGCAGGTAAATGGCAGTTCAACATCAAATAATGACCCCGCCTCGCTCGTCTTTCGCTACGGCCATCAGCTCAACCTGAAAGATGGTTAATAGTGGGAATGAGCAAACAACTAGCTCACCGTGGGAATATCATGCAGTATAATCAATATAAAGACTTAAAATCATGGTCAACAGTATGTAAGCAAATCGGCTAGCCTACCCTCCCTCAACCCAGCCACTCATGTGATCACACCTAATCCTATCCATCAGACACAAGATAGGTATAGCCGCCACGCAAGGACAGGAGCCGTCAATATAACCAAAGACGGGAGCAACCGCAGAGGTAACCTGCACACGGACTAAGCTCTCTAAAGGCTAGAGTTAGGCCTCATAGACTACCGGTTCACATGCATACCTAGATCATCAAGCCAAGCATTTATAGAAATTAACATACATGGTAAGTTTATCAACACCCACCTGGTTAGTCGAGATAGACAGATACACAACAATCAGCAAAAGGTTGTAGGCAGAGGGCTCGACTCCTCGTTAATTTACAGTTAATAATTTTTATCTTATTATTAAGGTTGGTGAAAATAGGTAAGGACAGGCAAGGACAAGTAAGGAAAATGAAACACATAAGGCAGATATGACAAACAAAGCAATTAAAACAATTAAGACAATTAAGAGTAATTAAAGCACATAAACTTTTCTAACTCTTATTTTTTACTCTTAACTGCTTACTCACGGATAAATGCGACATGTAAAGATGAGCAAGCCAATAAGACTTAGCATAATCTCTATGAAGCGGGAAAAAAAAAATTATAATAACAATATATCAAAATTGTGAAGACCAGTTAGTTTCAACAGGGCACAATACACTTAGTCTTAAATGCTTCGATTACTTATTAAAGCGAGTGCAATCATAAGATGAAGAAAAATTGAACATCACTACTCAAAGCACACTTATTCATGTATCCACCAAGTTTCACAGTATAAAATGAATCAGGCAAATAATTGTGTACTTGAGCACTATGTACCAAAAAACCATACTTAAAAACTCAGGAATTCTCAAAACAGCAAATACAATGGTTATATGATCACACTCCAATCCAACCTTTTATCTCAAGACAGCAAAATGCCACAAAAACAAATCTCATAGTTTTGTACAAGCTAACGAAGGCCAACCTATTGAGAGGCAAACTAGACTGTATACATCCATCATCTCCTTCAACAAACTGAACAGTAATCAAAGATATACCAAAATCGAAACCCATAAACATTCTAGCATCCAAGTAAAGAAAAGTTCATTCCATTAACTATGAAATAAACAACTAATCTAACTCCCAGCACAATTCCTCTAAAACACACACACACATACACGCAGCTAACAAAAACCTCACAAGTAGCACAGAAAAGCCACGGCAGAAACATCACACAAAGGGATCCAAATTCACGAAGATAGAAGGGAAAACTCGAAATATACATCGCTTCGGAATCTACACACGAGGACGGTAGGATCTAAAAAGGAGCTGTACGAAGCTCGATGCGCAGCAACACACGGTAACTTGCTGGGCATTTGGTCGAGGCTGTCGGGGCGCGGCTATCTCCGACGGGTCTCGGCACGTTACCGTTCATGGTTCGAGGTGACTAAACGAGCACGAACAGGGGCTCGTCTCAACCCGCGGCCGCTGCTCGAGGGTCTGCCACTCGAGGACATGCGGCTGAAGCTCCTCAACGGGGCGCTGCTGCGAACGACGGCTGGTCACGGCAAGTCGCTGGTCGAGGGTCGCCGGCGATGGCTGCCTTTGGTCGGAGGTCGAGGTCGAGGCTAAACAGAGCTTGGTCGTCGAGAGCTCGAAATTGCGGGACAATGGTCGTGGCTCGCGAACAGTCGCCGCCCGACGGGAATCGAGGCCCGAAGTTGCTGGAGGCCTGGCTTCGTCGGACGTTGGTCCCGCCTCCCGGAAATCTGATGACCCTCGGCTCGCAGTGAATGGAGGGCTCACGGTCGGAGGAGACGATGGCTGGACAGAGCTCGGTCGCCGACAGCCCGAAATCGCAGAACAATGGTCGGGCTCGGGAGGTCGTCGTCAATGGTGGCTCGATTGCCGGTGATAAGGGCCGTTCGATCGGGAATAGAGGAAGAGGATCGTCGCTTGTCTTCTCGCCGGAAACCTAGCGAAGAAAAAGAGATGTAGTCGAGTGGAAGAAAAGGACGGTCAGAGGTTGATTTTTCTTTTCTCGATCGATGCTGTGTGAGAGACGAATCTCGGCTGGGATTTGAGGAAAGAGTCGTGTGGTTAAGGAGCTTCGAGAACGGCGGAGAGTCTGTTGGATTAGGGCTACCCGATGGACAACACAGCTGCTGGAGTTTGGAGATGATGAATGCTAAGTAATGGGCTGTTATGGGCCAAAACAATTTTTATTCAAAATCGGGCCAAATAAAACTAACAAGTAAGAACCAAGAATGTACAAGGAGAGGGCCAAAATACTCAACTTTTTGGGCCAGAAAATATTGGTAGAAAGGGCCAGGAGTTCTCATGGGTTAAATGGACCGAATATGCTTACCAATGGGTCGAAAAATAAGTGTTCGAGGTTCGGGTCGAAATGGCTTGAGAACGGAACCAAACGGATAAATATTCGGTTTACCCAATTAAACACCGAAACAATTAAAATTACAATCAATACAACAACAACAACATACCCAGTATATTCCCAACAGGTTGAGGTCTGGGGGATCAGTTGAATGCAGACTTTACCCTTGTAATTATACAAGAAGGCTGTTTCCGTAGCGACCATTGCGCCGTTTGATATATTTTTTTTTTTTTTTTCTAGAAACTTCACTAATAGAAGAAGCACTAGAATTTAATTGAGTCATTTTGATCTAGTCCATTATTAGCACTATGCCAGGAGAATTGTCAACAATGACTCTTCCAGCTCCATTTCCAATGGACATAATCAATGGATCCTAATATTCTAACACATAAATAACAAATTAAACTACATAACAAATAAGGTCAATTAGGCACATAGGAAATAATATTCAAGCAGATAATATAAAGCGAAGACATAATCAATTATAAGCGAATAAATAATAATATAATATTCCTACAATTCAAATAAACGAACGGGGCGCTACAGTGATGGCTTGTTTTAATGTGATTATCGGTGTTGAATACATGATGAGTGGCTAAACCTGTTAGTTAGGAATAGATGATTGTTTCAGTTTGTTTTCGATTACGTGCTCATTAATTGTTCAATCTATGCGAGTTGGGTTATTCTAGGGTTAGTTGATTGATCACCATTCTAACCTAGTTAATCGACTTTTAGAACCGAAAGGGGAGAAGTCGGTCGATTTAGGCTCGTTTAGAATAGACATGTTTGTTATTGTATTGTCTATGTGTTATTGGATTTGATAGTTGATCGTTTACATTCACTCTCTTGTTAATAAGAGTTATTGAGAGTGAACCTCTAGACGAGTTAGCTTTTCGAGTCTTCTAACCAAGCAATTGATTGCCCGGTAATTGCAATTGGAACCGAAAACGATTATCCCTGATTTCCTAGCTTTTCTATCATTACGTGAATTTGTTTAGAATTGGAATTTCGTTTTACCTTTTTTGAGAATTGTTAGTTGCTACTTGAAACCAAAAGCAATCGAACTAGCGTGTTTAGGATTTGTTTTCTCTTTTTGTGTGATTGAATATCCGTACAATTTAATCCGGCCACCCTTCCTTGAGATACGACCTAGGGATTGAGTCTTTCGATTTAACTCCGGTAAAAACAACACAACACTGTGCACGACACCAGCACGTAGTGCGCCTGTGTCACATGCATCCAGTCGCTACAATTCATTCCACATCAACTGTTACATCTCCTGGTGTTGTTGCGCAGACGAAAATCAGAAACCCATGGCGCGTTGAGTCTAATCATTTCGATAACTATGTACACATGGTTTATCGCCAGGGTACTTATCCTTCAACGCGAGTCGGTCGGCTTACTGTAATTTATGCTCTTTCTATTTAATCGAACCTCCTTCATTATGAGACGAAAGTGTCGAACTTGTGTCGAGTCTGGCAGTTCTTCGGTGGTTGCCTCAAACATGCCCATGCTACTCCTTCGGCACTCTTTCTGTGATGATCACTCTTCTCGCTCTCAACTATGTTCCCAAAAATTCCTTGGCTACCTTCCTTAAAAGATTCGTCTTGATCTTTAACCTTGATCACACTCTTGGTATTGTCCTCGAATTTGTTCTGAAAATGAAATCCTTTTACTTCTTCTAAGTGGAGCATTACATCACGATCATGATGTGAAATGTTCACCAAATCGTCCCGGGAATAAGTCAAAATCCTTCTTATCGATCAGGTATTCATTAGCTCTCACGTCCCTTGTGTACTGGATTCAGCCTCCCTCATGATCTTATTATACTCTATCAAGATGAATTCATAAGTAGCTTTGATAGAAAACAAGCCTTTCCTATGATTCTGCCACACCATCCTATCTCTCTGGTCTTAAGTACTAAGAGGATTGTTAATGATTTTTTCTGACACAAAAGGATTGAATGATTGGTAAATCAGCTCTTCATCTCACTCATACCTATCTTTTTTCAATAATCACTCACAAACTCTAACATATCCCTGTCATCAGGAAACTCGCACACAGGTTTTGTTCCAGCTATACTTTGAATCCAAGGGCTATCCCAAATTCTAATTGACTTCTCATCNTGTAATCATAAATAAACACTCTTTGAGAAAATATTTTCCTCTCATAACTTTGCTCATCAGAATGTTGGGATAAGTTAATACCCTCCACAACTGTTTAGCTAACAACACCTGGTTCTTAAATCTTTAAACCCTAAACCCCCCAGACACTTAGGTTTAGCTACCTCCTTCCATTTTAACCAATGCATTATGTTACTCCCATCCTGATGTTTCCTCACCAAAATTGGAAATATCTTGCACATTTCAGCACAAATGGTAAAAGGAACTTTAAAACAGAATATGGCATGTGTAGGGAGAGCTCTCAAAATAGTCTTAATTAAGAACTCTTTGACAGCCTCACTCAAGAAGATGTTTTTCCAATTGCCCACTCTTTTTTTGACACTCAGAAATGAATTTAAAAATATCATATTTTGATCTCCTAATCCCCAGAGGCAATCCCAAATACTTGGAATACTTAACACAAGAAATACCATTAAGAATTCTGCAAATATCAGCTTTACTACTGTTCTGAGTATCCTTGGAAAAGAAACTGAAGATTTACTCGAATTCACAGCCTACCCTGATTGATGTAACATAATTGTTCAGAATATTCAAGATTTGATGAGCATGATAACATCAGCATTGCAAAATAAAATGGCATCATCTAAAAAAAAAAAGAAGATGGGAAATATTGGGAAAGTTTATACTGATTCTAAGACCACTAAAACATTGATACACACAGGCTTGTTTCAACAAATTGGACAAGGCTTCAGATAGAAGAATGAATAAGGGGAAAATGGGTCCCCTTGTCTAAGGCCCTAGAAGGTCTAACAAAACCCAAAGGTTGCCCATAAACATTAAAGGAGAAGGAAGTTGTACAAATGCAACTCTGAATCCAATTGATAAAGACATTATTGAACCTCATTCTTCTACAGATTTTCACTAAAACCCCTCATTCCACTCTATCGTAGGCTTTTTCCATGTCTAATTTCACAGCCATGAGGTTATTTTTGCCTTTTATCCTAATATTTAAGAAGTGAATGCACTCATTTGTAATGATCACATTATCAGGGATCTGCCTTCCAGGAACAAAGGCAGATTGAGACTCATAAACACACACATTCAGAACTAGTTTCAACCTATTAGCCAAAATTTTAGCTATCACTTTGTAGTCCACAAAATAAAGACTAATTGGCCTATAATCAGACACTTTAACAGGATTAGGCACTTTAGGAATTAAAGTGATGACAGAGTGATTAATACCAACATGCATACAACCACTAACAAAAAAAATTATCAACAGCTGCACATAAATGATGCTTGATATAACTCCAAGCATGTTGAAAGAAACCTACTGTCATACCATCTTTACCAGGGGCTTTCTAATTCTCCATTCATATGAGGGCCTCCTTAATCTCCTCCTCCTCCACCTTACATATCAGCATCTGTTTCATCTGCTCAGAAATTAATCAGGGAATCCCTTCCAGATTACAGCAATTCACATCAGGGTTAGAAGATTGAAAAATATTCTAAAAATAAGTCACCAATTCTCAAGTGATCTCCTGAGTGTTCCTACATCTAGAACCATCATTTTTCACTAAGTTAACCAAACTATTTTTAGCTCTTCTTTGTTTTAAAGTAGCTTGGAAGTACTTAGTGTTCTTGTCCCTCCCTCTTAAGCCATTAAATCCTTGCCTTTTGACTCCAAAAATTTTCATCCCTTTTATAATCATGCCTCTGCAGGTTTTTATATCTATTCCAAGCATCCCAGTCCGTACTACCTCCCTGTTTACTAAGAGATTCAATTTGACTTTGACAGTGCTCTATGGTTTAAGAAGAGTTGGTATTAAACTTCATTTTCCACTTACTAATAGCAAATCTAACATTCCTTATCCTCTCTTGTAAGCTATACAATAAAGGCCCATACACTAGTAAATTCCAAGCTAATCCCACCACCTCATCAAACCCAGGTAACTTAGTCCATCTAGTATCAAACACAAATCTAGTGTTTCTACCCTTCAAAGTATGATCACTGTACAGAATCAGTAGACTGTGGTCAGATGAACTCACGGTAATGTGCTTGACAGGAACTAAGGAAATTGAATCAGTCAATTGGGACAGAAAATAATTCTATCAAGTTTCTCTTCAATAAGTTGATCCCTCTTCTATTATTAGCCCAAGTAAAGCTATGACCACAGATCCTAGTTTCAGAAGCATTCATATTTGTAAAAACTCTTTAAAGCTTCTAAGGCTACTAGGTTCTCTCAATCTACCCTCTCTCTTCTGATGATTAGAA